>CANDYM010000113.1:0-24956 GCA_947397865.1 Polietes domitor
AAGAACATAAGCCAAGCATAAATAGGGTGTTGCACTGCAGTAGTTCGGAGAAACGACTCGGGATTTTAGTATAGAAAATGCTTAAAAAATCATTAAGAATTAGTTTTTCGTAACTAGGTCTAGGTATTACCAATAGATTCGAGCAAATATAGCAAAAGGGACAACAAAGGGTGACCATGCGTTAGAAATCGAATACCAGATGTATGTGTGTATTAAAAATCTGTAATTCAGAAAAAAAATTGAGTAAACATCGATTAATGTTTGAAATTCAGAACACATAAATTTATATTCAGAAATTCTGATTTTGAAATTCCAAATCAGAAATTCCATTTAAATTTAATTGTCAGAATTTATATTTAAATTTTAGAAAATATCAATTGAAATTCAGAATACATTTTCCATTTTTCGTGTACTATCGGTGGCATAAGCGTGTGCTAATAATGTAATAGAATGAACAATGTATTGCAAGGATAACCCTATGCAACAAAAAATAAAAAAAATTGTGTCCGAGACCTAAAAAATAATTTGTTGTGCGAATTGAGGCATATTTTTTATAAAATCAACAAAAAAAAACAAAATTTTTAATTATTAAATTATTTAATTTTCGTTGAAGTTAAATTTAATATTTGTACTCTCATGTTGGGAATATAGATCCGATCACACCCGCTTATATGTTCAAATTAAAGGCCTATTAAAAATTGAGATTTTTTATTTCGAAAAAATTGTTTTTTGCTGACACTCATAAAAAATAAATAAAAAATATGTTGTATTATATGCAATAGCTAACATTATAACGAAGAAAATATTGTCTGTAAGAGATATGTCGATAAATGCAAAAATTACGACGCTCTTTGTAGGCGCAAAGGAATTTTTAAAAAATCATAAATAAATAAAAAATGCAAACGAAAGAACTAAAAAAATCATAAATATTTATTTTTTGCTTAAATAGCGCTGAAAAGTCGTTTATACAAGATGACAAAATATATAGTTCTATTTTCCAAAAGCTGAGATCAAAACTAAAAAGAGAAGGCTATTCTATGTATAAGTATAGAAGTTTTGACCCTCAAAATATCGTGTGTCAGTTTCACCAAATTTTAATTAACTTGAATAAGTTGTCAACTATGGTCATAACTTTAACAACTAGACATAGATTTTTTAATTAGGCCTTGTTATCTTCATTAAGATGCCACATATTATAAAATTACACTAAATGTGTTGTTATCTCGCTTTTCAAGTTTTCGCGCTATTTAACAAATAACTAAAAATATATATATTTATATTAAAAATTAATCTTTTACGCCTACAAAAAGGCTTATAACTTCTATATTCATTCATAGATTTTCTATGTTAAAAAGTTTGAAATTAAAAAATAGAATAAAATATGTTTTTTATTTTTTTCTTTCTATTTTTTCCGTTTTTTTATATTTTTTCGTGCCAGCCAAAAATTATTCAAAAAATCAAATTTTTCTCAATTTTTAGAAGATTGTGACTAAGCCACAGTTCCTATGTGAAAGTGAATTTCACAACATTTGTAGCCATCATAATTATCTTTAATTTAACATCTAAGCGACTATTGGACTTATATTTAAAAAATGAGAGTACAAATATTAAAGATACCTTTGGCGAATATTGGAATTTTTGTTAAAAATTAAAAACAAAAATTATCCATATATTTTTTTCAATATCGTTTTCGAGTTTTGAATGCAAAAATATATCAGGAAATATTAGTGTAATGTGTGTTAAGAATTTTCATAACATATTGTGAAATTGAGCCTTAATCCGTCCATGCCCAATGTGTCCTATAGGCAACATTACGAGTTAGACCTACAAATCACATGTCCTACAAAATCATTTAAATCACATATTTAACAGAATTAATAAATTTTTGTTTTTGTATTAATAATTTTTTGATTATTTAAAAGAGAAGTAACAAATTCGCTATCTTGGGGTTGTGCAGGATCAATATTTGAGTTTGTTGTAATTCAAATTGTTTAGAATTTCTTCCTACTTTTAATGGATTTTTTTCGAGTACAAGAAAAACTGTCTTTGTTGTTTTAAGTGATACATAATAAATATTTTTAAAATGAAGCAATTTTTCAAAATAATATTCTTAGTTAGACTATAATGAGGTATCAACATCCTGTTACCGATAAATCTATATATATAAAAGAAAGTGTCCGAAGCGATGTAATCCCATAACTCGAGATTGGCCAAACCGATTTTGATGATTTGTACTTTGTTGGAAAGGTATTTTCTCAGCACGGGTTTAAAAAAAAAAATAAAAAAAGAACTTCAAAATATCAAAATTTGAAAATGTCTGATTTTTACCACCCAGCGTGTTTCGACAGGTTTATTTTCGATTTTTTTCAATTTTCTTTTTTCATTTACTCGAGATTGGCCAAACCGATTTTGATGATTTATACTTTGTTAGAAAGGTATTTTCTCAGTACGGGTTTTTTAAAAAAAAAGTCAAAAAAAACGTCAAAATTTCAAAATGTCTTATTTTTACCACACAGCGTGTTACGACAGGTTTTTTTCGATGTTGTTGAAATTTTCAGTGCAGATAGATGTAGGTCTGAAAGGAACTATAGGCTATAGAATTTTTAAAAATTTGCTCTGTGGGCGGAGGGGGCGTGGCAATAGTGTTTTTGAGAGCTAGAAGGCTGAAAATTGGAACGTATATATTACTGACCACGAGAATGATAAATATGATGCCGAAATTTGGATTTTCATTTTGTGGGCGGAGTGGGCGTGCCAAAAGTGTTTTTGAGAGCTAGAGGGCTGAAAATTGGGAGATATATATTACTGACCACGATAATGATAAATATGATGCAGAAATTTGGATTTTCATTTTGTGGGCGGAGTGGGCGTGGCAAGTGTTTTTGAGAGCTAGATGGCTGAAAATTGGTACATATATATTACTGATCACGAGAATGATAAATATGATACCGAAATTTGGATTTTCGTTTTGTGGACTTTGGGGCGTGGCAAAAGTGTTTTGGAGAGATAGAAGGCTGAAAATTGGTACATATATATTACTGACCACGAGAATGATAAATATGATGCCGAAATTTGGATTTTCGCTTTGTGGGCGGAGTGGGCGACAAAAGTGTTTTTGAGAGGTAGTAGGCTGAAAATTGGAATTGGCTAGAAGTATTTTTAAGCTAGAAGGCTGAAAATTGGAACGTATATATTACTGACCACGGGAAAAAAGTGTTTTTAGTTAGAAGGCTGAAAATTAGAACGTATATATTACAAATCACGATAATATCAATATGATAAGATCAATATATATTACTGACCACGGGAAAAATGTGGAAAAAGTGTTTTTTAACTAGAAGGCTGAAAATTGGAACGTATATATTACAAACCACGATAATATCAATATGATAAGATCAATATGAAACCTGATTTTAATTTTACCATTTGTATTTTTGCCTGGCGAAGCGGGCGGGGTTCAGCTAGTTTTATATATTTATTAAAAAGAGAATTCGGATGTAGTCGTAATATTGAAACTAACTCCCCAAAAAATTTAAAAAGTATCGGTTCATATCACTAATTGGCTTATACCATTTTTCTTCCTTCTTCTCCAATTTACGCCTTCGAAATATCCAATTATTTGACAAGTCTAGGCAATTAGAGCGATGTATAGGGTGGATCATTTAAAATTTAAAATTAGAATCGGCAATAACAAAATGGTACTGATTATTTTTTCAAATTTCTGTTTTTTTTGGAAAGGATGAACTTTGCCATTTAATAATGGAGCTCAATATCATTCATATGACTAGGACAACTGGCTCGGCAGAACCTCATCCGACCAACCCAATTTTTCAGTACATGGCCCAATGATGCCGCCAGCCCAAAATCCACACCAAAAAGTGATTCGTTGTGGATGCATTGGCTTCTCAATAGTCACGTGTGGGTTCTCTGAACCCCATATGCAGCAATTTTGCTTATTGACATAGCCAACAAGATGAAAATGAGATTAATCTGAAAATACGGAAACTTTCCACGTAACTGCATTGGAAGTAAGTTTTTAATATTTCCCAATTTTGATTTTAGGAGGTAAATTTAAAAATACGAATTTCGAAATATTTACTTATTTTACAAGTCTTATCCATTAGAGGTTGTCGTTTGAATGGTAGCATTTGTACACCATTTTACCCTATTTCACTCCTTTTCTTTAGAAATTTCGTACTTTTAGGCTCAGATATTATTTATTCTCCGTTATATTTTTTTCTTTCTATATTTTTCTATAATTTTTTTTCTTTCTAGTAATCAAATCTATCACTCCCAAGCTACTAACCCTATCCAGCCAATGATATGTTTTCGGTTTATTTTGAAAACCAACAGACAGACATCAGTACAAAATCATCACACAGTGATCGACATTTGAGCCAATTTTAGAGTTAATAACAAACCTTCTCACAACACAACATCAACGCCATCATAAAACTTCATTACCATCAGCATCATCATCATCATCATGAACAGGTAAGCCACAGATACTAGAAGCAAAACAACACTTTGTTGCAGCAGCTAAAGTAGCCGTAAAAAGCGAAAATATTAAATGAACTATGATTTACAATCTATGAAGTTGTTGTTGTTGTTGTGAAGCCATTTGAAGTAACTAACTTGGGGTAAATAAATAGCACTTAAAGCCAATTACCAGAAGAATTTAAAATTGTTGTTCAGTAAATAAAAAGCAAATGCGGAAGTTTGGCAAAGAAAATAACAACAGAGCGATCAATCGCGGCAAATACTCAGAAATAAAATTTTGAACACTACTGGGATGGTTCAAAAAAACATTAATTAACCCTCAAAGGTGATTTGCTTATTATAAACTACTCTAATTTCTGATTTATTCTTTTTTTTTACACCACTCGAATGTTTAGGCAAAAACAACCCACGTGGACCTTGGTTGCTATCAAAATACTGGGACCTACAGCCAAAAAATATTGTCTTATTCTGTAGTCTAAATTTTTCAAAATGGGTCTGCTGGACCTATTTGAGTCTTTGTGGGTTAAAGCGCACCAAATTTATATTTTTTTAATTTTTTATAAAATTATTTTTTTTTTCAAATCAATTTATGATCCAAATCTATCGATTGACAGATAAATCATTGATGATGATCGACGAATAATTGTCAATAGTCAAAAGGTGTGCACTCGACAATATATAGTGTGAACTATACTCTCGCCCTTAGTTTTACGTCAGCGCTGTTTGCTGGTCTGGAGACAGACTGATTGAGACAGAATTTTTTCAAACTTGAAAGTTTTAATTTAATACTAACATTTTATGTATCAATATAAATTTGTCGAATAACTAAAGATGACAGACCTTACAAGTAAACTGAGAGTGTGTGTGTTTGTGACCAGCATCTAACTTAATAGGCTTTCCAATAAAAAATATTACCCACTGCACTAGTATCTAACAAAGCCATACAATAAAATACTCATACCAATTTTATGATAGACAAAATGGTTTTTTAAACTTTATGTCACACACATAACATCACACACCGAAGACAAACAAGCTGGGACCCCCTATCGTCAGCGAACGACTCACGGTATGTGGGTACAGCCGCAATCTTTAACGAGCGGCTGTAAAATAGCCCCAAAAAATCTTTTCCAAATATCAAACATGGTCTTGTCGCCATCATAGCCAACAGTTGTGAGTGGAGTGGAGCGGAGTGTGAGTATGTTTTGTTTTTTATTAATGTGCCATCGCCGATAATAATCTTTACACTTAACACACTAATTTGCTAATTGATTGGAGGTTTTGGATTTCCAAATGTTCGCCTACTTTCAAATTTAACAAAAATCTAATTAGCTGATTTTTTTTATAGCGCAGTTCTGTTTCTCCAAAAAAATACAAGAAAATACAAATTTTAACAGAAAATTAAACACACATTAAATTTCTGGTGGATGCTGGGCCTGATTAAACTCACACCAAAAGCATATTTATTTAATGGCTGAACAAACATGTGTGTGTGGTATGAAATTAAGAACAAATATTTTTTTATAATACCCAAGAAACTTTGTAGCAAATCTAGCCCTCGTAAAATCATTGAAAATATAACATTAACTTTTTTCATTGGGGGTAATAAAACAATAGTCTTGGAATCAGCGAGCCATAAAACCGCAATAAAATTTATGGGAATTCGTACTAAATCAGCTCGATTTCTTTTCGGAATAATTAATTGAGAGAGTTATGATTTGTATTCAAAAGCTGTTGGTTTTAATAATCTAAAATCGCTGGTATAATCATATGATCTTAAATTGGTAACTGTGTTTACTTGCCCTCAAATTCATCCAATGTGGTTAGGAGTGCTACTATCTATTTCTATATTTGTGGGAAATACTCGAAAAAGAGAAATGTTCATCGTGATTAACGCGAAAATAAGAGCTTTCATAAAAACAGTGTTTTTTCATAGAATCCGCCGCACAGTAGTTCTGCTGAAGACTTCAGCACAACCTTTGGTCTTAAACCAAAATAAATGACAACACATTTTGATATCCATAAAAATTAATATTAAATAAGGACACAGGGATTAATTTGAATTTATCGAATTTATTTTATTAGGAATTGTGCTTTCTTAGCTGTATTATGCCGCCAAAACTGTGTTTATGCCAAGTAAAGTTTGTTTGTAATAAATATTTAAAAGAATACACTTTTTGCAAAAAATGACTTTGGCCCAACATTACTTTTTTCCTTTGAAAGTTTTTGTAGAATAAAATACATATTTAGAAAGGTTATAGGGTAACTTTTGCCTGCATGAAATTGCAGCCTAGGAAGATAAATTTAATATCTCATTTCTCTCCCTTTCTTCAAATGTTAATATCTCAAATAATCCTTGGGTCCTTATCTAATATAAAATTTTACGGAATTGAAAAATGTTCAAGAGAACAAAAGTTATTACATTTTGTCCGATGGATTTTGATTCTGAACCACTGTGCGCTGCCAGCTATTTTTCTGATCTAACACAATTTTATTTTAAGTAAAATGGTCGATTGTGAATTTTGTAGTTTTTTTGTATTATCTACGTAATAATTTAATTAAAGTTTATAGTAAAATGATCACAAAAATTCTTGTTTTTCATATTTCATGAATAATTGTATTAGTTCATGTAAAGCATTTTATTGTACATAGTTACCGGTTACTAATAAACAGAAATTATGTTGCGAAACGTACCTGTAAATAAATGAAAATTAAAGTTTGTATTAGTCATCAGTGTTTTAAATATTTTTTTAATTATTTTGTAAATAATACTAAATGAATTAGAAGATTTTATAATAAATTTCTAATGCCTGATAACAAGTTTATTTATTTAAATGGACTCCAGACCATTAAAGCATATTCCACCTTTAATTTAACATATAGATAGAGTCATTGAGTTCTTTGTTAAGAAATTAATTAATATTGCGAGAGAGGGGGATTCATGAAAAAGGGAAATAATAAATTCCACATACACATATTCAAAGTGTTGATGAGCTTAAGTTCTGCGATATGGCCCTCTACGTCTAATGGGTCCCAACTAGTGGGGGCTTTAACTGGGGCGTCGAAAAATAATTTATTTTTATTATTTAAATTATTATTGCAAACATACACATTTGTAACTAGATATGCTTTAAACATGTGTGCGCACTGTTTGGACACCACATATGCATAAATAACAAAAATACAGCGTAATTTGTGAAAAATCCCATTTTTGGGGATTTTGTTTTTTTTTTTGGGAATTAGGAATATTTCAAATGTTTAAATTTTGTATTGTAGTATGTGATCAGATTTCCTTAAATGCAAATTTTCAATGCATTCAGCGTATAACCAAATATTTTTTATTGATATTTTAATATTTTAGATGTGTTCAAATAGATTGAATTACTTAGTTTCCCCATAAACCATCTATCAATAAATCTGAATACATCAGATTCTCAGAATATATGTTCTACGCGGATTTTCCTTCAAGTAGAGATATTAAAACAAATCAAAAATAAATTGTTTAAAACAAATTATATGCAACTTTCCCCCCTCCTAATAAATTACAAAGTTCAACCTTTCCAATGGAACCAGAAATTTGAAAAAATAATCAGTACTTTTTTTTAGTTTTTAATGGCCCACCCTATATATTGAATATATATTTCCATGGAGTATTTACATGGAGATGAGCAACTTTTTTTAAGAAAATTGACTGATATTAGTAAAGTTTAAATAATAATTATTTAAGCATTTAATTATTTTTAAGCGATTATAATCAAAACTATTGTTATGATAATTTGTCTTGCGAAAAGAATAGAAATCAACTTTGAACAATATGATGTATACCAGACATTCTGATAGGATGATTACATTTTGGAATAGAGAAATTTAAATTTTTGCTGATAAAATATTCGTCGAATGTATCTTTAATATTTCTGCTCTCATTTTGGAGATATAAATTCGACAACACTCTCTTCTATGTTCAATAAAATATACTTTTCATTTGTGTTTCAAAATTTTCTTCCAACATATAGCAATAAGATGCTTTTACAACCCTCTCCATACACTATCAAATATGTTTCGAATGCGAACTAACTCAAGTGCTGTTTTAATGGAAGCTTCGAAAATTGATTTTGATGTTTTAGTAATTGTGGAAACCACTACTTTAAGAATGGTGAATTTTTTGTTACAAATTGTTATTCCGTTAAGTTGAGAGAATTTCACTTTCAAAAATGAGATACATTTGGGACGAAAAAAACACTTACAATAGAAAAAAATCGGAAGAATTGTATATTTTCTTAGTTAATATTCTAACGAAGAAAACGTAAAGTTCTATGAAAGTTATTTGGTAGTCGTAAAATAATTTTATAAACAAATGAAAATTTTCGATCAAATAAGACGAAACCCCGCTTTACAATTTTGGAAACAGAATATTTGATGTTTTTTTATATAGGGTGGGTCATGTAACATTTGAAATTTGAACTACCGATTTCTTTGACTTTGAAAGGTAGAAAACATTCATTTTTATTTTGATTTTCAGGTTTTTGTTTGATATTTGCAAAATGGAAAGCCATACGTTCGAACAAACTTGGGAAATATTAAAAAATATTACTCCGAAAGTAGTTACTCTTGGTGGAAACTTTTCTAGAAGAGATGGGGCTTCAATTCAGCTCATTTTCATCTCGGTGGCTATGTCAATAAGCAGCATTGCCGCAAATGGCGTTCAGAGAACCCACACTTTGCTATTGAGAATCCAATGCATCCACAATGAGTCACGGTTTTGTGTGGATTTTGGGGTCAACTGAAAAATTGGGTTGATCAGATGAGCAAGTCGTGGTAGTCATATGAATGATATTGTGTTCCATTATTAAATGACACAGTTCAACATTTTCAATAGAACCAGAAATTTGAAAAATAATCAGTACTTTTTTCTATAGCCGATTCTAATTTAAAGTTTTAAATGGCCAACACTATATGTTATTTTTTTTATTGTCCAAAAATAAAATCTTTTGGAATTAAATTAATTTTTATAATTACTGTCGTTCACGCCAAACTTCCCACCGCTGTACATATTTTCGAATAAATTTTTTTTGGGTGTAAATTATTTAATAAATAAGTGTTAGTAGGCAAGTATTTTAACTACTTCATCTAGTTGTTTCCTAAATTTTCATACCACAAAATCCAAGAGGGAATATTTGGCGCACCTGATATTTGCACGTAAGAAAAAATCAAATCTTTAATACTATATGGTCCGCCAAATAACTTTTTTTGAAAATGCTATAAAAAAGCTACTGTATATTTTCTCAAATTTCATTTTTATTTGAAAGTACAATCCTTCCGGTTAATAATGGAAAAAACTTCATTCAAATGGCTGTCTCGGCTCCCCACAAATAATAGTCCAACGGTTGAATAGTTGAAAAAAAATGTTAGATAGCGGACCCTTACGTTACCAAATAAAGGGTCCGCCAAATAACTTTTTTTTGAAAATGCTATAAAAAAAACTACTGAATATTTTCTCAAATTTCTTTTTTATTTGAAAGTACCCCTCGGCTCCCCACAAATAATAGTCCAACGGTTGAATACTTGAAAAAAGTTAGATGGCGGACCATTTATTACAACATCAGTCCGCCCGTCAATATTGGAAAAATGGTACCAGGCACTTCATTTCAGTATATTGGTGAATTTCTTTTCTAAATATTTGCTTTACGCTCCGAGAAATTAATAATCATAACTCAAAAAAAGGAAAATTCCAAAATACATAACTTTTCCCTTTACAAAAAAATATATGTCAAGTCCTTTCACCACCTGGCAGCTCCATCAAATCGTAGACTTCAAATGTCCAAAATCAAATCACTCTCATTAAACACAACAAAGCCAACAAACAAATATCACTTTTGTGCCCCCGAAAAAATACCTATCAATTCAAAATGAAATCGAGCAAACAAATTACAGTGGCTCTATATTTTAAGGCCACAAAATTAATAAATTAAAATAAGACACCAGCACCACCAACACCGCCACCATCACAAGGATTTCTTTTGTCAGCTCGCACTGCAATAGCCCGCCCAACAGAGAGAGTGCAAAAATTGCAAAAACAATGCCAAAAGCTAAATAATGTTTACAACCGTTTATCCATATTTTCATTACCCGCCAAGTCATGGAACCATGTATTCATGAATCCCCGGCTATTGTGGGTACAAACTAGTCTGATTTTTTTGTAGTATTAAAGATCCAAATGAAATCTGAGCTTTTAGCATTTTCCTTTTTGGCCAAATAGACAACAACAGCAGCAGCCACAGCGACGAAACCGAACAAAACCCAGAAATTATTGGCAAATTATCAAACTCAGTTTGAGCAACAAAAATGGGTTTTCTCAGTGCAATATGAATGGAAAATAGCAAAACGAAATAAAGTTCGTTTCGTACGCTTATTGGAAATTTTTATTTCCATTACAACGGTGTGCCAGGGCAGTTGCAGACTTTCTGGGCTACGCGAGCCACAGTCAGACGGACGTCTGTGTGTTGGTGTGTGCATGACCTGTAATTTAAATTGATTGGAAAATATGCAAATACTCGTTTTTCGGGCAAATGCTCGCACGTACTGCACTTGTCTTTGTTCAAGCTGGGCCAAAGCAAAAAAACCGAAATGCTTCCATTTTATTTCTTCGATTTTTGGTAAATTATAGATTTTTTTCTTCATTCACAAAATTTTAATGGTCGTCGAATACGGTGTGTGTGTGCGTCCGTCCTTACGTCTCTTTGTCTGTCCGTCTGCACATGGATTTGCTTGCAAACCAAACAAAAAACAACTATTTTGCATGACCCAAATATAGGCGATATTAGTCATGCAATAGATTATTAAAATCGAAAAAAAACACAAAAAATTATGAATATGAATGGCCAGGCAAATAATCAAAAAGCTAACGAAAAAAAAATAACTACGAACGAACGAATGGTAAAACAAAATGATGCATTGTTTTCGCTTAATTTGTGGCAACTACATTGTGGAATCTACAAGAGGCAAGAGGACGGAATGGATAAACAGGCAAGCAGACCTTTTGTGTAAAGTTATCCAACATGATGCTACATTGTTGTGAGACAGCGATACATACGACTATGTTGGCACTGGGTAGATAGCCAGACGGATGGATGCATGGCTGTATATATGGACTTTTCAATTGAAATTGATAGTGTCTCTGTTGTGGCAAAAAGTGCAAAATTGCTGCTGCCCTTTGACCTACAACTTCCTTTAAAGTATTTTTGTTTTTTGAAAAAAAAAACAAGGAGACACGTTTGCTACCGCCTTATATATACGCAAAATTTTGAGCTTAGGGTTTCATTCCGTTTCATGGCAACCTTACCATAATTCTGGTAGATAACACCGTCCGACAGCCCATATTACACTTGAACCGGTTGATATATAGGGTGGACCATTTAGAAGTTTAAATATGAACTACCGATTACTTTGAATTTGTAAGGTAGAAAAACATTGTTTTTTAATTTTTATTTCAGGTTATATGTATTATATGACATTTGCAAAATGGGACGCTATACACTCGAAAAAAATTGGGAAATATTAAAAACTTACTTCAAAAATAGTGAGTCTTTAACGCAAACTGTAAGAAATTTACGTGGACATTTTCCGAGAAGAGATCGGCCTTCAGTTCAGCCTTCATTAAGCTCAGTTTCATCTCGGTGGCTATGTCAATAAGCAACATTGTCGCATATGAGGTTCAGAGAACCCACACGTGACTATTGTGAATCCAATTCGTCCACAACGAGTCAATAAACTCTATTTCATATATATATATATATATATATATATATATATATATATATATATATATATATATATATATATATATATATATATATATATATATCGTATATATGTATATCTTCCAGTTCAAGTTTAATGATTTTTTAAATGTCGTACTGAACTAACTTTTATCTTTTTAATTATTCTTGTGATTGAAACACAGTTTTATGATTGTAATTATGATGTGTTTTATTGGGGGAACCATTAGCGGTATTTATATTATGAATAAGATTATTCAGCAATAATACATCCCCTTTAGGAGCGATTCCGGGGCAGTTTTAGGCCTCTTTTTCATAAAATATTACAAAAGTAAAAAATGTATGGCGACCACCTTAATTGTTGAAGATATAGGGTAGCTATATTCTGAGATAATGTTTGGGCTTAAAAAATGTTGGGGGTTGGACATGCTTGGATCCTTGGAGCGATGGGACCCAATTTTATAGAAAAATAGTTTTTGTATGTGGTCCTCCTTAACGAGTATGGCGTAGGTTTATTCGGAAACATTTTTTAAGGAGGGAAAATTAATGGTGGTTGGTCTTACATTTAACGCCCCTGGTGCCGACTCCGAGACAGTTTTGGGCCTTTCTTTCACAAAAAACTAAAAAAATATGTGGGGACCTTCTTAATGTTGAATGTAGAGGTAAGGCATGTTCTGCGAAAATGTTTAAGTTAAAAAAATAGTGGAGATTGGTCATACATTTGATTGCGCTATGGCCCTCCTGGGGGCAGTTAGGGTGATGGGTTGAAATTTTATAAAGAAAAATAGTTTTTTGTATGGGGTCCTCCTTAAGGAGTGTGGATAGGGGGTAGGTTTGTGAGGAAACATTTTTGAAGAGGAAAAATTAATAGGTGTGGTTCTTACATTAAATGGCTTTTATTTTCTTACATTAAATGGCTTTTAATGGTATGGCGACTACCTTAAGGATTGAT
Source organism: Polietes domitor (assembly GCA_947397865.1). Lineage (NCBI taxonomy): Eukaryota > Metazoa > Arthropoda > Insecta > Diptera > Muscidae > Polietes > Polietes domitor. The sequence goes on from CANDYM010000113.1 coordinate 13,228, forward strand.
GATAGAGTGTAGGTCTGTTAAGATAAAATATGGGGGTTAAAAAATATTTGTGATTATTCTACATTTGACTCCTCCTTGAGTCAGTTATAGTGGTGTAAAAAAATGTTATAAAAATGTAGTTTTTGTACTGATGACCCTTTAAGGGGTGGTAGGTGGTTGGTAGGTGCGTTCGGAAAAAAATTTGGGTAGGAAAAATGAATGGGGTGGGTCTTACATTTAACGCCTCTAGGGGCGAATATGGGCGAATATAAAAATAAAAACATGTATGGAGGGCCACCTTAATGTGTGAAGATAGAGGCTAGCTATATTCTGAGAAAATGTATGGACTGCAAAAATATGCATTTGGGGAATCAAATGGACCTCCTTGGAGTGGTGGGAGCAAATTTTATAAGTATGTAGTTTTTACATGGGCTCCCAACCGCCTTAACCCTTTCGAAACGGATTTTTTTTTTAAAATACGAACTCCTTTTTGATGGGTATTGGTTAGTTATAGTTCCAATAATTGGCCATAGGGTGCGTTTCGCGAAAGGATAACCAGAACAAGGAAAATGTCCTGGGACAAATATGTCCCATCAGTAAGTGCGGATGGGACACATATGTCCCAATAGTAACGAAGTAAGGCAAAACTAAAATAACATAATATATGTAAACTTCAATGCTGTTTTATTAATTTATGAAACAAACAAGTTAGAATTGAATATGTGTCATATACAATGAAAATGTATGTTATTTGGCGAAACACAGCTTGCACAAAGGAATATTGCAAGAAACGCACATCATTTTCGTACGATGCTCTTTGTTATCATTTGAACAGCTTCTGCAACGACGGCGTGCTTTCCCCTCGATAGGAAGATGTTCTCCAACACCAGAAAGTGTTTTTGATCGCTCTGATGGGCGACCACTCGTGCTACGACGTTTAATTGTTGCTCTCTCTTTTCCATAATGAAGAAGCTGCACCGCCAATTCAGCGAGAAAGGAAATTAATGGTACCTTCACATGCCGAGTTTCTTGGAAAAGAATCCAAGCATTGGAGACGGAAACCATAAGCAGTTTTTGAAAAACTCTCTTCCACCATTTTCCAGATTTCCTGTCAGGATCATAAAGAGATGAAAATTGATCTGAAAGATCTACACCACCCATGTATCTATTATAAAAGGCAATGGGCTCAGGGCATGCAACATCAAGGGCTTCTCCTTTTTTGTTGGTTCTTTGAACGGTCGTTACGATATCAGTGTGGCAATTGGTGAGTAACAAAACCTCCTTTGTATCTTGCCATTTACAAAGCATAGTACCGCTGCTGTTATACTTGAAAACATAGTCACCTCTTTCTAATTTTGGTCCATCAAGATTTGGTAAGAATTTCTTATTTTTCATAATGGTACCAACTAAACCAAAATCCAAAGTCTGCGCTAAGTTGACAGTAGTAAAGAACCGATCGCAGCATATAACGGTGGAAGGATTTGAGATTGTGGAACACAGAGAACACAAGCATGCGAAAACGATCATATTACTGTTGGGACAAATATTTATAGAAATAGTTGGGAGTAATTGCGTTTCAGTTCGATTAGAAAACTCAATGGGACACATGTGTCCCGTCAGTGTCGAAAGGGTTAAGGTGTGGTGGTAGGTGTGTTCGGATATGGGGGAGGAAAAATTAGTCTTTCATTTAACCCGCCCTGGGAGCAACTCCAAGACTTTTTTGGGGCTTTTTGTGTAATTTTGCCCCGTTTCCCACACAACTTTGAACCCAATCAGGCACCCCAGAAGTGATGATACGGGTGGCTGATGAATGACACTACATTAACCCTTTGAGGACCAGACTTTTTCCGCCGAAGCGATTTTTTTTTTTTTTGATTTTCATAATATATGCCCTAATAATAGTGACGTCCAAAAAAATTGGCTCCCCAGGTCCTCTCCTTGTCCTTCATTTTGGCTGGCAAATTTAGTTGCCTGTGGGCTGAAACGGAACTTTTTACCGCAAAAATTTAATTGAAAAATATGATGTTTTATACAGTTTTTATTTATTTTAGACAATATAAAAAATAATTTAAAAACAAATTTAAGATAATATGTGTTATTTGTGTTATTCGTCAAAGCAGTCACGTGATGTAGTGAAGCAAAGGAAAACATTGCATATAGTACAATATACATTTGTGCGGCTATATTTGCCAAGGCTGACGCAATGGGTGCATCGTTTCCAATTTTCACGTTTTTCCATTTTATGGAAAAATTTCGGCTTCTTTAAAGAGATATTTGCACTTCTGGTTGTTTCTGGGAATCTGCGCGATCTTGAACAGAAGTCACTAATCAACTCTTTTGCTAAAGCTGCCCGAAAATCAATCGAAGTCACCATGTACCATAACCCGCGTCAATCAAGGTCCAGGCCCTGGTAGAATGGTGCAGAAGAAATAGGCACGATCTGGTACTCGGAGGCGATGCGAATGCGCACCACACCCTTTGGCATAGCACCGACATTAACAAGAGAGGTGAGTCACTTTTTGATTACATTATATCCTCTGATTTAAGAAACTACAATAACTTTTTGTTTAATTCAAGTAAATTACTTTTTCTTTGTTCATTTGATAACTGATACATTTTTATTAAACCTTTTTAACGGGTTTAAAAATAAAAGAATTTAAATGACGTGACGATAGCCGGTGACGTATGTGCAAAATTCATTATTCATTACATCCTGCAGAGTTGCAGTACGAATTGTCTCAATTGTTGTTCGAATGCATTGCTTTAAATCATCCATTTTTTTGATTTGGTTTTTAAACTTCAAGATGAAATAACCCCACAAGAAAAAGATAGGTGCTGTGAGGTCACGAGACTTTGGGGGCCAACGAAATGTCGAGTGTCTAGAAATCACCTTCTTGGGGAACTTTCGCAGCAATTCTCTCTCATAGCAGGACCTTGCTTTGTGACAAAGTCGCATCATCCTGTTGAAACCACACAGTGTTGAAAGGGATTCACTTTCGATGCAGTTCTGCAAAGAATAAGTCCTTTAACAACAACATTAAGTAGCATGGTAGCAGTATTCATCAGCCACCCTGTAGAAATCCAATATTTTGCTAACGAACTTGTGTAATGCCAATTCAACTTCTGACGTCTATGCCGTTTGCAAATTCAAAATTTTGTTTTCACTCCACCCTAACACATATATGTCCAATTTTTTTTTCACTTTTTCCCTTTGAAAGCGATTTTCGCAAAGTTTGTAGCCCAATAATCGGATGTGATCGGAATTATATTTCCAGATGACAAATGTTAATATTTTAGTTTTTATTAAGAAAATAAAAAATATAGGGTCCGACTAATAACTTTTTTTTTGAAAATGCTATAAAAAAACTACTGAATATTTTCTCAAATTATTAACCTTCCGGTTAATAATGGAAAATAATTTCATGCAAATGGCTGCCTCGGGCACCCCATAAATAATAGTCCAAAGGTTGAATAGTTGAAAAAAAAAACGTTAGATGGCGGACCCTATATATCCATAATTTTTTTCTATTGATGGTTGATTAATGAGAGATTGCTTTGAAGAGAATAGAAATTTTAGAAAAAATAAAAATTGTAAGCATTGATATGTTAGTGTTAATTTCAGCTCGATTTTAGCTCAAAGTTTCTTAAAAAGTGTCCCGAATGGATGATTATTGAATGTTTTTTATCGAATTACAATTATTGGAAAAATTATTTATTGCACTATTTCACGAATCAAAATTGTGAGTTGCAAAGTATGTTTATATCAGCATATTTAATAACTACTGCAATGTGCTTTAAATTTCGATTGTAGACAAGTCCTAAATTGTTAAAATGTTGTTAAAATTACTAAAAAAAAAGTTGTGGCTAGCACGCTCATATTAGAAGTTTGAATAGGTAAAAAATTAGTTTCCCAATACTATGTATTAAATATCTTCCCTATAACATTTCTACTGAAACCTTATCCCAGCTAAAGTTCCCAAGTGCACATGTTCATTTCAATTTCCCTCTCAAAAACGTTTACCTTGAACTTGGACTGGGAATCATTGCCACGACATATCCTCCAAAGCGGCGACATTTCGTGTTTTTTTGTTTCTTGCGCTTAGTTTGAAGTCACTGCATATATCAAACATCGACAAACGAAACGACCGAACGAATGTACGAAATCCTAAACAAATGTCAGCAAATTGATTGGCATTTAAAACTCAAACTCAAATGCAATTCAAAGAAACCCCAAAACGAAACAGCGTGGTGGGGAGGGGGGCACAACGGGCACTGCCAAGGGTTCGTCCCCCTGGCCTTGGATGGCACACAGGAAACATCAGACGACAATACGAGTAGTATGATCAACTGTTGACAGCAAATAAATAAAAGGATGCTGCGTTTGTGTTTTCTTTCCTTTCAATGGCTTTCAATTTTGTTCCATAGAAAAAGAGGAGACGCAAAAAACACAAAAACTACAAACAAATCTCTTCCACCAAAAATACTGAAAAATAATGTTTAGCAGCAGCAACAACAAATAAAATACCAAACAACAGCAACAGGGAACCAGCCAGCCAACAAACAATTCGTTTGACAAAATTTATTGTAGCAAATGTTGAAACAAAACAACAACCAAGCAAGCAGCCAGCCAGTCAGCCAACGACAGCAAAATTGAAAGAAAAAGAATTCCTGCCTTAGATTATAATGCTGTTGCTTCGTCTTCTTCTTCTTCTGCTAGCCTGCCAAAGATACCATGATTGCAAGTGTGTGTGTGTGTATGATCTTTTTCTTTGTCGAAACCATTTTGCAGTCAAAAAAGATTCTGAATAACGTATGGCAAACAAGAACAACAACAACAACAGAAACAAAGAATGAGAAAAAGATCAGACAGAAAACATCCTTAAAGCTATTTTGCATACCATCATACCAATACCAGAAATGAACAGATACAACAAGAACAACAACAAGCACATATGAGGCGGCGGCAGCCGCAGCAACAGCAACGGCAAGAACGTCAATGGCAATAGCTGCAGCAGCAATAACAACAACAGCAGCAACAGGAACATTGTTCTGTGTATCCGAAATAAAAGAATGGACAGTTTTAAAATAAAACTTTTTTTCTTTACAAGACAACGATGAGTATTTAAGATCACCTTTAGTTTCAACTGACCCATCGCACAGTGGTACGAAAACAAGTTGATGACCAATATCCCAATTATCCACATCAAGGTTAATATTCGGTACTTAAATTAAGATTAATCTTAGTGAATAATTTTCTTTTAATTGTTATTTTGGATTGGATTCAAAGAAAGAGGGCCAGTGGGATAATTTTTTCCCTAACAAATACTTGAAAATACTCTCTAATATTTAGACTATTTAAGCATTTTTCAAATTTCTTCTCTTTGTGCACTTGATATTTGTTGTGTACTTTCCTAAAAGCCCCAAAATGTAAATAAAAGTTTAAGCGGGCGAAATGGGACAAAAAGTGATAAAAATGGTACCATTGATACGACAACAACTTGAAACATGAAATATGGAATGTACATCCCTCAAATTGCTTAGATACGAAAAATAGGGGAATTTTCAGAATTCGTACTTTTAAGGGATACAATTGGAAAAAAGGGTAAAAAGGTACCAACCAAACCGCTGAAAATGAAATCATGAAACATTCATCTGACTATGTTGACGCGGGGCGAGTGGGGATAAAAATGGTACCAATCAAACGGTTGCAGCTATGATAATAAAATGTGGTACTTTGACTACGTAGACTCGAACAATAAAGAGATCTTTTGATATTCGTACCTTAAGGATTTAAACGGGTATAAATTTGGCACCAATCAAGCTACTGGTATCAATGAAACGGCTGCAGCTAAAATTATGAAATTCGGTATATATATTATATACTCTGAAGCATATTTGATATTCAATATTGGAACTTTTCTTATCAAAATGGTGCAGACATTTAGGCCATAGCTGGAATGAAGAAATTTCAAATGGGGCAAATCGGGATTGAGGGAAATTGTTTCTGCCTTATAATATTTAATTTTTCGATTGCACTTGAAGAACAATTAATAATAATAATAATGAAGCATTACAATTTTCCTTATGGAAGCGCACTTCTAAGTAATGTCGACAGAAGCTAATCTGCAGGTAGTACTGTGGAATGCCCTCCTCACACCTTTTTATTTGTTGCCATTTAAACCGGAAAAAATATGACAGCTGATATAATTATGCTTATATTTATAAAATAGTATACTAAGTTGGCTGGGAGTAATCTATAGATTGAAAATAATCGTAAAATGGGCCTCAATATGAATACTAACAATATACAGCAAAAAGTAAAAATTTAAGGTCCGATACCTAAAAAATATTTTTTGAGTTACAAATAAAAAAAATAATTTATGGATATTTTTTATTATTATTTTTTCTAAAATTCCAATGTTCGTCGAAGGTAGTTTATATATTTGCACTCTCATTTTGAAAATATAGTCCACATCACAGTCCCTTATATGTCGAATTAAAGACAATTATGTTGGCTATAAATGTTCTTAATTTCACTTTCACGTAGAATAAGTGGTTTAGCAACAAAAAAATATTTTTTGGAACACTGAGTTATAAAATCAAGACAAAAATAGTTTTATGGATTTTTTTCACTAAAATTCCGATTTTCGTAAAATAAAATTTGTATGTCCAATTAAAAGATAATTATGTTGGCTACAAAAAATTTCACTTTCGTATAGAAGCAGTGCTTTAGGAACAGTCTCCACAAAATTGCGAAATTTTTTTTTTCAAAAAAAAAAAATGCCGACTCTAAAAAATCTTAAAAAATAAAAAAGAATATATTGTGGTATTGCGTAATAACTAACATTATAACGAATAAAACAATGTATACAGTAAAAGATCCAGTCTTTGTTGATGACAATAATTTAAAAAAAAAATCTATTTTCTAAATTTGCGAAAAATCCCTTTAAAAATTAAATAACAAAATACTTGATTTCATTTTATAATATTTGGCATATTAAGGGAAAACAAAAACCTAGTTGAAGCAAATCTATGCATAAATATAGAAATATATAGGCCTTCATACATATCGTATTCAGGCTTGACAAAATTAATTTAGCAAAAAACTTGGTTAAAAATTAAAAATGAAATGATGAATCGGTGGCAATATTTTTTTTCATTTATCTATATATTTCCTAGGCCTTGTTTTTCTCGTTATGGTCCCAGCTATTAAAAAATAAGACAAAATATTCTGTTATACAACTCCTATGAAGAGATTTTGCGCTATTTAAACAAATATTTAAAAAATCACGATTTTTTTTTTAAATCTTTTGTATTAGCAAAGTTGGTTATAACTTCCTATTTATCTATAGATATTTTACATATATACATTATTTTCCGCGTTAGGATAAATTTAGAAGTTATGTCCCTTCCTGTATTGTCCTAAGACATGATTAAATTAATTTAAGCAAAAACTTTGTAAAAATGAGACTTATTTTTTAACATTCCATTAATTCGACTATAAGGCTCATAGCTTCAACACATATTCATACACATTCCTTAAATATGCCTTCAACGTAAGGATCTCAGTAACAATAAATCAAAAAATAAAATATTCAGTGATAAAGTTTCTAAAGCGGGCTTTCGCGCTGTTTAACCAAAAATTTTAAAAATCTTGATTTTTTTTAAAACACCTTTGGCATCTACAAAGAGGGTCATAAATTATACTTTTATTCGTAGATCTTTTACGTATATACATTATTTTCTTCGTTAGGATAAGTGTAGAAGTTATATGTCTTATTGTATTAGTATATATCGTATTCATATATGACTAGATTAATTTAAGCAAAAACTTTGTAAAAATGTCACTTTTTTCGCATTTCCTTAATTGCTACAAGGAGAGCCATAAGTTCTACATTTATCCATAGATTTTTTTTCGTATAAACATTATTTTTTTAATTAGAATAATTGTAGAAGTTATGGCCCTTCTTTTAGAAGTACATATCGTCCTTATGTATAACTAAATTAATTTAAGCAAAAACTTTGTAAAAATGACACTTTTTTCGCATTTCCTTAATTCCTACAAAGAGAGCCATAAGTCCTACATTTATCCATAGATATTTTTCGTATAAACATTATTTTTTAATTAGAATAATTGTAGAACTAATGGTCCTTCTTTTAGAAGAACATATCGTCCTTATGTATGACTAAATTAATTTAAGCAAAAACTTTGTAAAAATAACACTTTTTTCGCATTTCCTTAATTCCTACAAAGAGAGCCATAAGTTCTACATTTATCCATAGCTCTTTTTCGTATAAACATTATTTTTTAATTAGAATGGTTGTAGAAGTTATGGCCCTTCTTTTAGAAGTACATATCGTCCTTATGTATGACTAAATTGATTTAAGCAAAAACATTGTAAAAATTACACTTTTTTCGCATTTCCTTAATTCCTACAAAGAGAGCCATAACTTCTACATTTATCCATTAATTCCTACAAAGAGAGCTATAAGTCCTACATTTATCCATAGATATTTTTCGTATAAACATTATTTTTTTAATTAGAATAATTGTAGAAGTTATGACCCTTCTTTTAGAAGTTCATATCGTCCTTATGTATGACTAAATTAATTTAAGCAAAAACTTTGTAAAAATTACATTTTTTCGCATTTCCTTAATTCCTACAAAGAGAGCCATAAGTTATACATTTATCCATAGATTTTTTTCACATAAACATTATTTTCTTCATTAGAATAAATGTAGACGTTATGGCCCTTCTTTCAAAAGTACATATCGTCCTTATGTATAACTAAATTAATTTAAGCAAAAACTTGGTAAAAACGACACTTTTTCACATTTTCTTAATTCCTACAAAGATAGCCATAACTTCTACATTTTTCCCATAGCAATTTTTCAGATAAACATTATTTTCTTCATTAGAATAAATGTAGACGTTATGGTCCTTCTTGTAGAAGTACATATCGTCTTCATTTATACTAAATTAATTTAAGCAAAAACTTGTTAAAAGCGTTTGTTTTCTCATTTTCTCAATTCGACTATAAGGTTCATAACTTCTATATTTATCATTAGGTTTTCTTCAGACAGGCCTTGTAGTCTTCGTTAGGAATCAAGCTACTTTAGAAACAAACAACAAATTCTGTTATCAAATTTTTGAAGCTGATGTTGGCGCTATTGAACGAAAAATTTACAAAAATCATAATTTTTAATATTTTATTAATATTATTTTCGATGTGTAAATTCTGCTCTTGTTTTTCAGCCCCACTGTGCTGCGCGCTCGTCTTCCCAAGTTTCAGTCAGTGCGGTTGGTCGTATCCATTGGATGGCCGTGGCTGGGGGTTTTTTCGGTACTGTCGCTGTGGCTGTGTCCACGTCCACATGGATATGGATGTGGCGGAGAGGAATACATTTATTTAATAGTTGGGATTGTATCGCGTATGTCGGCGGCGGCATGTGGTTAACGTTTGTTTTCTGTACGAGGGTATGTTGCACGCTGATGTTACTGTTGTTGTTGTTGTCGTCTTTGGATTTGGGATTCTTTTAGTTTTGTTGTCGTGTTGGTCTTATGTCCACACCATTGATGTTTCACTGGCTGTTGGTGTTTGTGTTGTTGTTGCTGCCGTTGCTGTTGCTTTTGCTGCTCACTATAAGAAATTAAATTAACGAGATATGTCAACGATGAATTCATTGCAATGGCTTAAGCTTAAATGCCGCCATTCTTTGGCATACAATATATTTGTTATTGTTGCTGTTCGGTGATGCTGTTGCTGCTGCCGTTGTTGATGTTGCTGTTCCAGTGTCGTTGGAATATTTCTTGTGGTGTTTGCTGCTGCTTCTTCCTCGTCTTCATTGCGATTCAAGAAGCTCCATGCAGCAGCACAATTCAAGCAATTTCATTTTGCTTTAAAGTGTGCCTAACTCTGCTGCAAGCATTCACTGTCACCACGAGGGCGGGTATGATAAGTCCGGTGCAAAGCAAACAAATAGTAAAATATATTCTTCGCTTGAGAATTATAACTCGAGCCAAATAGGCCAATTTTTAATATAATAAGGTCATTAACGTCTACATTTATATAGGTTGGGTAATTTAAATTTTTAAAATTGAACTATCGATTCATTTCATATTGAAAGGTAGAATAACATTCATTTTTATTTTCAGATTTATATTTGACATTTGCAAAATGATACGCAAAACGCTCGAATATATTGGGGAATATTAAAAACATACTTTCAAAGTCGCGAGTCTCTAACGCAAACTGTAAGAAATTTACATAAAACAAATTATTTTTTCCTTATTATTTATGATTTTTTCGTGCCACCACCAAATAAAGATTTTTTTCGAAAAATATGATTTTTTTCTTATTTTTGGCAACTGTTACGAAACCATTGTCTCTATGTGGAAGTGAGATTCGCAACATTTGTATCCAACATAATTACGTTTTATTTGACATATAAGTAGGTGTAATCAGACTTATATTTACAAAATGAGATTACAAATATTAAAGGTATCTTTGACCAAAATTGTTATTTTAGAAAAAAAAAAATAAATAAAAAATTATTTTCTTTAAATAATTTCAGATCTTTAACATTTAAACGCTATTTTCCTCTTTAAGGTGTTAGTCATTCAAAAATAAAACAGAAAATTTTTTGGCGAATTTTCCCCCTTCTTTTGTGATTTTTTTTCGTGTCAGCAAATCAAGATTTTTTTGGAATTTTTTTTTTTTCACTTTTTTGGCAAGTGTTCTTAAACCACTGTCTCTATGTGAAAGTGAAATTCGCAACATTTGTAGCCGACATAAATACCTTTAATTTGACATATAAGTAGCCCTCATATGAGTTATATTTCCAAAATCAGGTTATAAATATTAAAGGTATCTTCGATCAAAATTGGTATTTTAATAAAAGAAATTAAAAAAAAAATATTTTCTTTAAATAATATTAGATCTTTAACATTTAAAGACTCTTTCTTCGTTAAGATGTTAATTATTCAAAAATAAAACAAAATATTTGTTTCCGATTTTTTTCCTATCTTTTATGATTTTTTTTCGTGCCAGAAAATAAAGAATTTTTTTCCGAAAAATATCAATATTTTCTTAATTTTTTTTCGCAACTGTTTCTAAACAACTGTCTCTACGTGAAAGTGAGATTCGCAACATTTGTAGCTAACATAATTACCTTTAACTTTGGCATATAAGTGAACTGATTTGATTTATATTTTAAAAATGAGATTACAAATATTAAAGGTATCTTCGACCAAAATTTGAATTTTAGTAAAAAAATATTTTCTTTAAAAATGTTTAAATCGTTAACATCGTTAAGATGTTAGTTATTCAAAAATAAAACAAACTATTTTGTCCAACTTTTTTTCCTATTTTTTATGATTTTTTTGAGTCAAAATTAAAGATTTTTTCTAAACTATATAATTTTTTTCTCATTTTTTGCCAACTGTTCCTAAACCACTGTATGTATGTGCAGGTGATATTCACAACATTTGTAGCCGACATAATTGCCTTCAATTTGACATCTAAGTAGCACTGATCTGGTTTATATTTCCAAAATGGGAGTACAAAAATTAAAGGTATCTTCGACCAAAATTGATATATTAATAAAATAAATTAAAAAAAAATATATATATATTTTATAATTTTAGGTAGATATTTTTTAAATAATTTTAGATCTTTAACATTTAAATACTATTTTCCACGATAAGGTGTTATTCATTCAAAAATAAAACAAAATATTTTTTCAGATT
>CANDYM010000114.1:0-15814 GCA_947397865.1 Polietes domitor
GTCCCGCTCGACCCTTAAAAGTACAAATTTCGAAAAATCCAATTTTACTTCGTTTCTATATGGTCGGAGGAATTTACATACCAAATTTCACGATTCTAGCTTAAGTTGGTACCATTTTTATCCCTTTTTGTCCCGCTCGCCCCTTAAAAGTAAAAATTTCGAAAAATCCAATCTTATTTCGTTTCTATATGGTCAGAGGAATTTACATATCAAATTTCACGTTTCTAGCTGTAATACTTTAGTTGGTACCATTTTATCCCTTTTTGTCCCACTCGCACCTTAAAAGTACAGATTTCAAAAATCCAATCCTTTTTCGTTTCTATATGATCAGAGGAATTTACATATCAATTTCACGATTCTAGCTATAATACTTAGTTGGTACCATTTTATCCCTTTTGTCCCGCTCGACCCTTTATACGTACAATTTCGAAAAAGTCCAATTTGACTTCGTTTCGTATATGGTCAGAGGAATTTACATACCAAATTTCACGATTCTAGCTTAAGTTGGTACCATTTTTATCCCTTTTTGTCCCACTCGCACCTTAAAAGTACAGATTTCAAAAAATCCAATCCTTTTTCGTTTCTATATGATCAGAGGAATTTACATATCAAATTTCACGATTCTAGCTGTAATACTTTAGTTGGTACCATTTTTATCCCTTTTTGTCCGGCTCGACCCTTAAAAGTACAAATTTCGAAAAATCCAATTTTACTTCGTTTTTCATATGGTCAGAGGAATTTACATACCAAATTTCACGATTCTAGCTTAAGTTGGTACCATTTTATCTCCCTTTTTGTCCCGCTCTCCCCTTAAAAGTAAAAATTTCGAAAAAATCCAATCTTACTTCGTTTCTATATGGTCAGAGGAATTTACATATCAAATTTCACGTTTCTAGCTGTAATACTTTAGTTGGTACCATTTTTATCCCCCTCGCCCTTAAAAGTACAAATTTCGAAAAATCCAATTTTACTTCGTTCTATATGGAATGTAGTATACATATGTACGACGAATTTAGGTACCAATTTCACAATTCTAGCTGTAATACTTTAGTTGGTACTATTTTTATCCCTTTTTGTCCCGCTCGCCCCTTAAAAGTAATAATTTCGAAAAATCCAATCTTACTTCGTTTCAATGTGGTCAGAGGAATTTACATATCAAATTTGACGATTCTAGCTGCAATACATTGGTAACATTTTTATCCCTTTTGGTCCCGCTCGCCCCTTAAAAGTAACACCCAAAATGAAGCGAGATAGACCCATTGTTAAGTATACCGATCGATTTAGAATCACTTTCTGATTCGATTTAGCAATGCCGGTCTGTCTGCCGTCTGTTCCTTTTGTTGTAATCAAATTACAAGTCGCCATTATAGTCCGATCTTAACAAAAATTGGCACAAAAAACTTTTGTGTATCAAGGACGAACGCTATTTAATTTGAGGCAAATCGGTTCAGATTTAGATATAGCCCACATACAAATGTCGCTCCCGATTTGACATTTTCCGCTGTAGAAACGACATATTGTACCCGATTTTCTTTAAATTTGACACAACATCTTATAATCCAACTAGAAACACCTGTGCAGAAATTCGGTAAGATTGATTCAGAATTAGATATAGCCCCTATACAAATGTCGCCCCCGATTTGACTTTTTCCGCTGTAGAAACGACATATTGTCCCCGATTTTCTTTAAATTTGACACAACATCTTATAATCCAACTAGAAACACCTATGCAGAAATTCGGTATCAGATTTAGATATAGCCCCTACACAAATGTCGCTCCTGATTTGACATTTTCCGCTCTAGAAACCACATATTGCACCCGATTTTCTTTAAATTTGGCACAACATCTTATAATCCAACTAGAAACACGTATGCAGAAAGTGGGTAAGATTGGTTCAGATTTAGATATAGCCCCCATACAAATGTCTCTCCCGATTTGACTTTTGCCGCTTTAGAAACCACATATTGTACTCGATTTTCTTTAAATTTGGCACAACAGCTTATAATCCAAATAAAAAACCTATTGTGAAAGAGGGTAAGATCGGTTCAGATTTAGATATAGGCCAAATACAAATGTTGCACCCAAATGTTTAACCGATTTTGGCCAAAATATACATATTATATTTTACCTATTTCGTTCCAGATTTCAATATACCCCCATACAAATATCCTTTCCGATTTAACATTTTTTGTCAAACACATACATTTACAGGATACGAAAATTTTTCCCGTTTTCACTTATTCACAGAATTAAATTGTATTCGGATGGAAAGTGGAGTGTATCATAGAGTCGGCCCCGGCCGACTTTAGCCTTTCCTTACTTGTTTGCCATTATGGCAGTCCAAGTTGTACGGGTTGTTGTTATTCCGTTTGGAGATAAACCATACCCGGCATTCTTTTGCTTTTTCGTTGTATTCAGAAATAAAGTGCTTTTAAAGTGAATCAAACATAATTTAGTGATAAAATGTATGTGGCATGTGTATCGAAAAATAATAAATCCGGCCGGGCCAAACTTTATATACCCTCCATCATGGATTGCATTCCACAGAGGCTATCCATTTTCGTAGAAGTGTAGTAACATTGCAGACAAACGTTAAATTTGTTTAATATAGCCAAAACAAATAAAAATATTGAAAACATAATTTTATAAATAAATATAAAATTTACTATTTAAATTGGAAATTTTAGATATATTTTAAATTCATATATTTACATTACTGGCAATTATAATGAGTATTTGTTTATTAATAAAAACAAAACTTTGTAAATTCGATAAGTACCCATTTTTATGAGTATATTTGCATGATCTTTATTGTGAAATAAAAATATTATACCGACAATACTATGGCTGACATAATGTCGATACTTAACCCTTCATCTATCTATCTGGTTAAACTTTAAATTTCATGTTTTCTTAGGTGAGTCGACATAATAAAAGGTGAACATCTTCTTAAATAATTTACTTTACATTTTAATCCAATAAGAAATTGTTTAGAATAGAGATACAATTAAAATTTGTTCACCTGCAAACTTTCAAAAGAAATCTAATATGAATAAAATATATATCCTACGGTATTTTTAAAGGACCATTTATAGGAACTAATGACAGGACTATTTCAATGTTTTTTTTTTATATTGCTTTTACAGTTTAGAATACTTTCTCTGTTTCTGTAAAATATTTTCGTCTCGATTCGAATGAATCTTCTAAATTAATTACGTCATAACATTCTCTGTCATACGACTTATTTCTTTCCTTAATCATTTTTTAAGTCTGAATCTAATGTAGGTATAAATCACTTGTGCCTGCGATTTAAATGTCCAATGTCCTTCAATTCAATTAGTCTAGAGTAAAATGATTGTAAAATGAAAAATAATCTGCAAAATATTTTGACAAAAACATTCGTTTAACCCATCAACGTCCAATTTATTAAATTTCTTCTCAATTATTTTCGTAATAACTACTACAATAACATTGTGTTATTATTATGTATAGGGCCTGTTCTATTGGGCTTACTAGCTTACAATTAAGAAACTTGGCAAGGTGGCAACATTTTTATACACTCCACGAGAGTATTATGTCTTTGTGCACTTGTTTGTAACACCCAAAAGGAAGGTAGATAGACCCATTGTTAATTATACCGATCGACTTAGAATCACTTTTTGAATCGATTTAGCAATGTCCGTCCGTCTGTCTGTCTGTCTGTCTGTCCGTCCATCTATTCTTGTAATCACGATACAGGTCGCAATTGTAGACAGAACCAAATGAAACTTTGCACAACGAAGTTTTTCGGGATAAGGACGAACGCTATTTAATTTGAAGAACATCGGTTCAGATTTAGATATAGCCCCCATACGAATTTCACTCCCGATTTGACTCTTTTCACTCTAGATACCACATATTTTAACAGATTTTCTTCAAAATTGGCAAAACATCTTATATTTGAACTAGAAACACCTGTGGTAAAAATATGTTAGATCGGTTTAGATTTATATATAGCCGATTTGACTTTTTGCGCTCTAGAAACCACATATTTTATCAGATTGTCTTTAGATTTGGCAAAACAACTTATATTTAAACTAGGAACACCTGTGGTGAAAATAGGTCAGATCGGTTCAGATTTATATATAGCTCCCATACAAATTTCGCTCCCAATTTGACTTTTTCAGCTCTAGAAACCACATATTTTATCAGATTGTCTTCAGATTTGGTAAAACAACTTATATTTAAACTAGGAACACCTATGGCGAAAATAGGTCAGATCGGTTCAGATTTATATATAGCTCCCATACAAATTTCGTTCCCAATTTGAATTTTTCCGCTCTAGAATCCACATATTTTAACAGATTTTTTTCCAAATTCGCAAAACACCTTATATTTCAACTGGAAACACCTGTGGTAAAAATGTGTTAGATCGGTTCAGATTTATATATAGATCTCATACGAATTTCACTGCCGATTTGACCCTTTTCACTCTAGATACCACATATTTTAACAGATTTTCTTCTAAATTGGCAAAACATCTTGTAGTTCAACTGGGAACACCTGTGGTAATAATGTGTTAGATCGGTTCAGATTTATATATAGCTCCCATACAAATATCGCTCCCGATTTGACTTTTTCCGCTCTAGAAACCACTTATTTTATCAGATTCTCTTCAGATTTGGTAAAACAACTTATATTTAAACTAGGAACACCTACGACGAAAATAGGTCAGATCGGTTCAGATTTATATATAGATCTCATACAAATTTCGCTCCCAATTTGATTTTTTCCGCTCTAGAATCTACATATTTCAACAGATTTTCTTCAAAATTCGCAAACCACCTTATATTTCAACTGGAAACACTTGTGGTAAAAATGTGTTAGATCGGTTCAGATTTATATATAGCTCCCATACAAATATCGCTCCCGATTTGAATTTTTCCGCTCTAGAATCCACATATTTCAACAGATTTTCTTCAAAATTGGCAAAACACCTTATATTTCAACTGGAACTATCTGTTGTAAAAATGTGTTAGATCGGTTCAGATTTCTATATAGCTCCCATACAAATTTCGCTCCCAATTTGAATCCACATATTTTAACAGATTTTCTTCTAAATTCGCAAAAAACCTTATATTTCAACTGGAAACATCTTATTTGTATGGGAGCTACAAATGTCGCTCCCAATTTGAAAATTTCCGCTCTAGAATCCACATATTTTAACGTTTTTTTTTTTCAAAATTCGCAAAACACCTTATATTTCAACTGGAAACACCTGTGGTAAAAATGTGTTAGATCGGTTCAGATTTATATATAGCTCCCATACAAAATTAGCTCACAATTTGAATTTTTCCGCTCTAGAATCCACATATTTTAACAGATTTTCTTCAAAATTCGCAACCCACCTTATATTTCAACTAGAAACACTTGTGGTAAAAATGTGTTAGATCGGTTCAGATTTATATATAGCTCCCATACAAATTTCGCTCCCAATTTGAATTTTTCCGCTCTAGAATCCACATATTTCAACAGATTTTCTTCAAAATTGGCAAAACACCTTATATTTCAACTGGAAACATCTGTTGTAAAAATGTGTTATATCGGTTCAGATTTCTATATAGCTCCCATACAAATTTCGCTCCCAATTTGAATCCACATATTTTAACAGATTTTCTTCTAAATTCGCAAAAAACCTTATATTTCAACTGGAAACACCTGCTGTAAAAATGTTTTAGATCGGTTCAGATTTAAATATAGCTCCCGTACAAATTTTGTATTGAAAGTGGAGTGTATCATATAGTCGGCCCCGCCCGACTTCAGCCTTTCCTTACTTGTTAATTATACCGATCGACTTAGAATCACTTTTTGAGTCGATTTAGCTATTCTTGTAATCACGATACAGGTCGCAATTGTAGGCATAACTAAATTAAACTTTGCACAATGAAGTTTTTCGGGACAAGCACGAACGCTTTTTAATTTGAAGATAATCGGTTCAGATTTAGATATAGCCCCCATACGAATTTCACTCCCGATTTGGCTCTTTTCACTCTAGATACCACATATTACAACAAATTTTCTTTAAAATTGCCAAAACATCTTATATTTCAACTAGAAACACCTGTGGTAAAAATATGTTAGATCGGTTCAGATTTATATATAGCTCCCATACAAATTTCGCTCCCGATTTGACTTTTTCCGCTCTAGAAACCACATACTGTACTCGATTTTCTTTAAATTTGGCACAACATCTTATAATCTTACTAGAAACTAATATGCTGAAATTGGGTAAGATCGGTGCAGATTTAGATATAGCCCCCATATAAATGTCGCTCCCGATTTGACTTTTGCCGCTTTAAAAGCCACATATTGTGCTCGATTTTCTTTAAATTTGGCACAACATCTTATAATCCAACTAGAAACACCTGTGGTTAAAGCGGGCTAGATCGGTTCAGATTTAGATATAGCCCCCATACAAATGTGGCTCCCGATTTGACATTTTCCGCTCTAGAAACCACATATTGTACCCGATTTTCTTTAAATTTGGCACAACATCTTATAATCTTATTAGAAACACCTGAGGCTAAAGCGGGCTAGATCGGTTCAGATTTAGATATAGCCCCCATACAAATGTCGCTCCCGATTTGACATTTTCCGCTCTAGAAACCACATATTGTACCCGATTTTCTTTAAATTTGGCACAACATCTTATAATCTTACTAGAAACACCTATGCTGAAATTGGGTAAGATCGGTTCAGATTTAGATATAGCCCCAAATAAATGTCGCTCCCGATTTGACTTTTGCCGCTTTAAAAGCCACATCTTGTGCTCGATTTTCTTTAAATTTGGCACAACATCTTATAATCCAACTAGAAACACCTGTGGCTAAAGCGGGCTAGATCGGTTCAGATTTAGATATAGGCCCCATACAAATGTCGCTCCCGATTTGACATTTTCCGCTCTAGAAACCACATATTGTACCCAATTTTCTTTAAATTTGGCACAACATCTTATAATCTTACTAGAAACACCTATGCTGAAATTGGGTAAGATCGGTTCAGATTTAGATATAGCCCCCATACAAATGTCGCTCCCGATTTGACTTTTACGCTATAGAAACCACATATTGTATCCGATTTTCTTTAAAATTGGCACAACAGCTTATAGTCCAACTAAACAAAACTATGGTGAAAGTGGGTAAGAGCAGTTCAGATTTAAATATAGCCCAAATACAAATGTTGCTCCCAAAAGTTTAACCGATTTTGGCCAAACTATACACTTTATATGTCATATATTTCGTTCTAGGTTTCAATATATCCTCATACAAATGTCCTTTCCGATTTAACATTTTTTGTCAAACACATACATTTACACGATACAAAAAACCTTCCCGTTTTCACTTTTTCACCGAATTTAATTGTATTCGGATAGAAAGTGGAGTGTATCATAGAGTCGGCCCCGCCCGACTTTAGCCTTTCCTTACTTGTTATTCTTTAATAACGAAATTCGGAATGTGTTTACGACCATAATAAAGATAAAAATAAAGAAGATTTTCTAACTTCGTACTTACAGGGGCAACGGACACATAGAGACAAAAACTCATAAACTGCTGTAGCTATATTCAAAAATATCAACAAATTTAGGGGAAAGGAGTACAAATGATACCATCCAAATAGTTGTAGTTTGTACACGTACATACTATTTTAAAGGGCAACAATTTGCAAAGTATGATATATATTATGAAGACAATTCTAGACAGGACTTTAATTTATTTATTTTTTATTCAAAAAATATTTTTATTTCTAGATTTAAATTCACACAAAAATTGCACTCGAATATCGAGTGCAAAATAGACCTGAGACCCTAAAAAGTATATACATTCTTGATCGTCATAAAATTCTAAGACGATCTAGCCATGTCCGTCTGTTGAAAACACGCTAGCATCAAAACTAAAGGAGCTAGGACGTCAAAATCTTCCATAAATGTGTCTTATAGTCGTATATCGGTTGGTATTGCAACTGGGCGAAATCGGTCCAAAGGGAAAAACTTTTCCGTAACAAGCACTGAAAATACCCATAATAATTATATATTTTACAGTATTTAGGCATTTTTATACCCTCCACCTAAGGATGGGGGTATATTCACTTTGTCATTCCGTTTGTAACACCTTAAAATATTCATCGGAGACTCTGTAATATATATATATATATATTCTGGATCGTGATAAAATTAAAAATAGGAGTTTAAAATTTTTCCTAAATGTGTCTTATGGTTGTAGATCGGTTGGGATTGAAAGTGGGCGAAATCGAAATGCATTAGGTTTTTCTTAAATGAATCAAAAAGCTTCTACTTTCTTGTTAAGCGAGTAAATTCCATACAAAGATTAAGCTAGTCAATCGAACTGCCCTATAGTTTAATAATCAGGAATTACATTCATATTAAAGGTTATCAAAAAAGTACGAAAACCTTGAAATAGGTACACGAACGTGTATGGTGGGCGTTAATAGGTTAAAAAGCATAACAGTTACTAAATGTTGACATTTTATTGATCATACCTAAATAAATTATTTCTTCCCGGGAATGAAACTTTTCATTCCAGTTTTCCCGGGAAATGGAAAAAGTCCGGGAAACCCCACATAGAGTAAAAATCTTTTTATTTGGTGAGTCTACGCAGTCACAGGAATGTATACACCGAATTCCATGATTCTAGCTTAGGCCATGTGGTTGGTACCATTTTTATCCCCTTTTCCAATTTTATCCCTTTAAAAGTACGTTATTAGGGGGATGTACATACCGGATTTCATCATTCTAGCTGTAGCCATTTAGTTGGTACCACTTTTATCCATCTTTTCCCATTGTACCCAAGAAAGTACGAATTTGCAAAAACATTTTTATGTTTCGTGTCTACGCAGTCAGAGGATAATATAATTTTATTATTCTAGAAGCGCCCATTTGGTTGGTACCATTTTTATCCCTTCTTTTCATTTTACTCCTTAAAAGTACGAATTTCGAAAATCCCTCTATTTTACTTGTCTACGCAGTCAGGATTTCATTATCGGTTTCATTTGAATCCCTCTATCCCCATTTTACCCCTTAATAGTACTGTGATAAATTGAGGTTTCCCGGGGAACAAAACACACACAACTATTCAGTGTTAACGGAATGAAAGTTTTATTGGAATGAACAAAACGATTTTAAATATTTTACAAACTATGAAAATAAACAAATGCTTATACGATCCAAACATAAATATTTGTAACAAGTAGAAAACACATAAAGTATTAATTTGCTATTTACAACAAGTACGAATTTGGTAAACATACTTTTATATTAAGTATCCCCTCAATTAGAGGAATGTACTCACCCAATATCGTGTTTCTAGCTGTTGTCGTTCGATAGTTACCATTTGTATCCCTTTTTGTCCCGTTTCATCACCAACAAATAAAAATCACCTTATTGTGCAATTTTTTGCTATGAGGGTAATGTGCATACCAAATATCAAACAAATAAAAGCACGCATATTCAAAAAACATGGTGAAATATTTTAAATATTATGGGAATTTTCAATCAATGCGAGGAAAATTTTTTCCCTGAGGGCCGATTTCGTCCATTTGCCAATCTACAACTATAAGACGTATTCATGCAAAATGTTAACGTCCTAGCTCCTTTTGTTGGGATGCTAGCGTGCTTTCAACAGACGGACGAACATGGCTAGATCGTCTTAAAATTGTATGAATATATATAATACATACTTTATAGGGTCCCATGTCGATATCTCAAAGTGTTACAAACGGAATGACAAAGTTAGTAAACCCCCATCCTGGTGGTGGAAGGTATAAAAACAAAACAAGATGGCGCACGGAGGTAACGCGGCATGAAAAAGAGTTAATTAAACACATGAAAGCGGTTCTTCCTCATAATGCGATAAAACTTATAATGTTGCGAACAATGTATCTGAAAATATGTTATGGAAAATCAAAGAAAAAAAAGCGAAAAATTGGTAAAAATTTTAAAGATATTGTAACATTAGCAACGTATGTAACATAATACCCGATAGGAAGTCAGAAACGAAAGCCCTAGTTGTTTTCGCCAAAGAAAGTTAATCAAACATAAGCTTTTCTAGATGTTAGAAGGCAAACGGTGAGATAAAGACAAAGAGCAGTCACCTACACTTGGACCCCGATAGCTGAAGTGGTTGTTCAAAGGTTAGACAACAAATGACAAGACTAGATTGTTGTTGGATTATTAATCAACAGATAATCGTATTGGGACTCAAATAAATTTGAATCGCCTAGGAGCAATTGCCACAAAACAAGACTTATGATACAAGACAAGATATATGATACACTCCACTCTATCTCCGAATACAATTCAATTTGATAAAAAAGTGAAAACGAGAAGAATTTTTGTATGTTTCCTAATAATGGGCTAATATGATCTGACCCAATTTGTCAAATCGAGAAGAATATTTGTATCGGTGCTATATCCAAACATGGAATGAAGTTCCCCACTTTCACAATAGGTGCTTCCAGTTCATGTAAAACGTGTTATGTTCAATTTGGAGAAATTCGGTGAAAATACGTGGTTTATAGGGAAGAAAATGTCAAGCCGGGAGCTAAATTTTAAATGGGAGCTATATATAAATCTGAACCGATCTGACCCATATTCAACATTGGTGTTTCTAGATAAAATCTATATATATAAAAGAGTTGCGTGATTGAGTGACTGACTGATCACTCCCCAGACCAAACGGCTAAAGCTAGAATCATGAAATTTGGTGTGTACATTTCTTACCGTGTAGAGGTGTGATAAGACGGGATTTTTCGAAATTCGTACTTTTAAAGGGGTAAAAAGGGATAAAAATGGTACCACCGCAATGACCAAACGGCTGGGCCTAGAATCTTGAAATTTGGTATGGACATTCCTCTTGCGGCATGAAGGCATCCCAAAAAGTGGCATTTGCAAGATTCTTACTTTTGGGTGGTAAAATGGGGCAAAAAGGGACAAAAATGGTACCAACAATGTGGCTGAATGTAGAATCATGATATTTGGTGTGTACATTTCTCTTACAGCGTATATATCAGACATGAAGGGAGTTTTTCGTAATTCGTACTTTTGAGGAGTAAAATGGGTTAAAGAGGGATAAAAATTGTACCACCGCAATGACCAAACGGCTGGGACTAGAATCTTGAAATTTGGTAAAAAAATCCTTTATAGTTGAAGCTCAAGATTTTTTTTTTCAAAATTCGTACTTTTTGGCAGTGAAATCGGGTAAAAAGGGATAAAAATAGTACCAATTAAATGGGTGGACCTGAAACCATAAAATTCGGTGTGTACATCCCTCAAAATGTTTAGAATCGCAAAATGAAGGAATTTTTCGAAATTTGTACTTTTTAAGGGAAAAGGGCATAAAAAGGTACCAACAACACTGATGACGCTACAATAATGAAATTCCGTGTGTATATTCGTTTTACAGCGCAGATCACTAGTAAGAAAGCATTTTTCGAAATTTGTATTTTTAAGGGATTAAATGGGATAAAAATTGTACCAAACTAAACGGCTGGGCCTAGAATCTTGAAATTTGGAATGGGCATTACTTTCATAGCACGAATGCGACCAAGAAAATATTTTTAAAAATTCGTACTTTTTGTGTGTGATATCGGGTAAAAAGGGATAAAAATGGTACCAATCAAACGGATGGAGCTGGAATAATAAAAATCGGTGTGTACACACCTCAAAACCCTTAGAAACGCAAAATGACCGAATTTTTTTGAATTCGTTCTTTTAATAGGTAAACGGGTAAAAAGAAATAAAAATAGCACCAATTAAATGGGTGGAGCTGAAACCATAAAATTCGGTGTGTACATCCCTCAAAATGTTTAGAATCGCAAAGTGAAGGAATTTTTCGAAATTTGTACTTTTAAAGGGAAAAGGGGATAAAAAAGGTACCAACAACACGGATGACTCTACAATAATGAAATTCGGTGTGTATATTCGTTTTACAGCGCAGATCACTAATAAGAAAGCATTTTACAAAATTTGTACTTTTAAGGGATTAAATGGGATAAAAATTGTACCACCGCCCTGACTAAACGCCTGGGCCTAGAATCATGAAATTCGGAATATTACAGAACGAATGCGACTAAGAAAACTATTTTTCAAAATTGCATACTTTTTGTGAGTGAAATTGGGTAGAAAGGGATACAAAATGGTACCAATCAAACAGATGGAGCTGGAATCATAAAATTCGGGTCTGCATCCCTGAAAATGCTTACAAACGCAAATTGAAGGAATTTTTCGAAATTCGTACTTTTAAAGAGTAAACGGGAAAACGGGGATAAAAAGGTACCAAGAACACGATTGACGCTACAATCATATAATTCGGTGTGTATATTCGTTTTATAGCGCAGAACACTGATAAGAAAGAATTTTTCGAAATTTTTACTTTCAAAGGATTAAATGGGATAAAATTTGTGCCATGGCTGAAGTTAGAATTGTAAAATCGGTGTGTATATTCCTCTGACTGTGTAGACGCGAAGCATCACCTAACAAGCGATTAAAATGGTACCCGCCAATGTATCAAATAAGGTTTACATCACTCTGACTTGCAATACAGAAGTATTGCATCAAAATATGTACTTTAAAGGTGGAAGCGGATCAAAAGTGATAAAAATCAACCAAACCAAATTGGGGAAATTGGGATAAAGATGGTACTAATCAAAGTTTTCAGTTGGAATATGAAAAGAATGTTAGAAATGTGTACATTTCTCCGAGTACGTAGATGCGCAACATAAAATAATATTTCTAAATGTGTACGTTTAAGGGCGGCACAAAAAGTGGTAAAAATGGCACCCACATAAAAAAGGATACGAATAGTACCTACCAAAATATTGCAATAGAATAGAAGTATAGAAGTTATATGTAATGTATTTAATTCGACGAATGGCGTGGCAAAGCATACACATTTTATAGGTTTAAAGTGATTATAAAAACATTTTTAAATCTAAAATTGCAACTGATTTCGACTATCCGTATGGAAGTTTTTCCAGTTTTATGCTGACCAAAGGTGTGTGCAGCGATGGTGGCAAAGATTCCGATCATCCGTATATAATTTATAAAATGTTTAATTTTACGTATGGAGTGGTAATTTGTGTGGCAAAAAGGAACACTGCAAATTCATGCATATTTCGTACACTCTAAGTGATTATAAAACTTTATCAAATATCAAAATACAACAGGTTCCGAATATTTTACTAGGAATATGGACTATCACCGAATTTAAACTAAGTCTGAGAAAAATAATGTTTTGTTCATAGTTTGAATAAATTACTTAACTCCCTTCGAGAGTTATCCAGCAAGGCAAACGGACGGGAAAGGGATTTATTACATACTTAGGGTATTAAATCACTCTGAGTTATATTTTTTCTATCTCAAATGCATATATATCTACTCCGTAGAGTGAGGGTATAATTATCTCAGATTTTTTTTAAGAAAATTGTTTCAATTTAAATTAATCACTTGACTGTGTATAAATTGATGGCACAATATAAATTATTTTTTGTTTAATTTGTACGAGGGGGACAAAATTTCGGTGTATAAATTCCTCCAGCTACGTAGGATCTGGAATCGAGAATTTGGTGGTAATACGTAGTTAGGAAACATCAAGATTGTTTTAAAATTTTGTCAGCATTTACAAGCGATTTACCCTGAAATAAGTATCCTTACACCGCATACGAAGTAGCGGGTATTTGCTAGTATAAGATAATTTATTAAGTATCTAGAGCAGAAAAAGTCAAATCGGGGGCGAAAATTGAATGGGAGCTATATATAAATCTGATCCGATCTGACCTCTTTTCTTCATAGGTGTTTCTAGTGGAAATATAAGATGTTTTGCCAATTTTGAAGCAAATCTGTAAAATATGTGGTATCTAAAGTGAAAAGAGTCAAATCGGGAGTGAAATTCAAATTAAATAGCGTTCGTCCTTATCGTGAAAAACTTCGTTGTGCAATGTTTCGTTTAGTTATGGATACAATTGCGACCTGTACTCTGATTACAAGAATAGATGGACAGACAGACGGACGGACGGACATTGCTAAATCGATTCAAAAAGTGTCTAAGTCGATCGGTATAATTAACAATGCGTCTATCTCGCTTCCTTTTGGGTGTTACAAACAAATGCAGAAAGACATAATACTCACATGGAGTGTAAAAAAGTAATAAACTTTAGACATGTGGTGGGCATTTTTTGATAGAAAAATAGAAAATTTTTCTTTTTAATATGTACCGATATTTTATCTATATATGTAAAAATGAATCTGTGTTTGTATGTATGTTTGTTTGTTCTTTATAGCAGCCTAAACTACTGAACCGATCTTCTTGAAATTTTCACAGTATGTTCATGCTGAAGCGGTGGTGAAAATAGGCTATATAAATTTTTGATATTTTCAGTGGGTCCACACAATTTGGGGATTTATTCGTTTTTATACACTCCACGAGAGTATTATGTCTTTGTGCATTTGTTTGTAACACCCAAAAGGAAACGAGATAGACCCATTGTTAATTATACCGATCGTCTTAGAATCACTTTCTGAGTCGATTTAGCAATGTCCGTCCATCTATTCTTGTAATCACGATACAGGTCGCAATTGTACACAGAACCAAATGAAACTTTGCACAACGATGTTTTTCGGCATAAGGACGAACGCTATTTAATTTGAAGAAAATCGGTTCAGATTTAGATATAGCCCCCATACGAATTTCACTCCCGATTTGACTCTTTTCACTCTAGATACCACATATTACAACAGATTTTCTTTAAAATTGGCAAAACATCTTATATTTTAAGTAGAAACACCTGTGGTAAAAATGTGTTAAATCGGTTCAGATTTATATATAGCTCCCATACAAATTTCTCTCCCGATTTGACTTTTTCCGCTCTAGAGACCACATAACGTATCAGATTGTCTTCACATTTGGTAAAACATCTTATATTTCCACTAGAAACACCCATGGTGAATATCGGTCAGATCGGTTCAGATTTATATATAGCTCCCATACAAATTTCGCTCCCGATTTGACTACAGTTGGTTGTATTTTAATTCTATTTCAATTTCAAAAGTACAAACTTTTAAAATCCATTATCTCACGTACATAGAGTAAAATAGGAAAGAGGAATGTATACACCGAATTCCATGATTCTAGCTGCGGCCATTTGGTTGGTACCATTTGTATCCCTTTTTCCTAGTTTACCCCCTTAAGAGTACGACTTTCTAAAATCTCTTTAATTTACTTGTCTACGCAATAGACATACCGAATTTCATCATTCTAGCTGTAGTCGTTTAGTTGGTACTATTTTTAACCCTGTGTACGCATTGTATCCCTTAAAAGTATGACTTTGGAAAAAAACTTTTATTTTTAGTGTCTACGCAGTCACTTTTTCCACTTTAACCACACAAAGTACGATTTTCGACAAATTGGTTTATTTTAAGTTTCTACGCATTCAGAGGGATGTATACACCGAATTTCATTATTCTAGGTGCAGCAGTTTGACTGGTACCATTTTTATCCCTTTATTCCCATTTTACCCATTTAAAAGTACGAAAAAATATTTGTACACACCGAATTTCGTGGTTCTAGCTGTTGTCGTTTAATATGTACCATTTTTATCCCTGTTTGCCACATTTCACCCCCTACGAATAAAAAACACTTTATGATTCACGTTTTTGTTATAGGGGGAATGCGCATACCCAATATTAAGTAAATAAGCAGACATATTGACAAAATATGCTTAAATATACTATGGGTATTTTTAGTCCTTACGAGGGAAAAAATT
>CANDYM010000115.1:0-19424 GCA_947397865.1 Polietes domitor
ATTGGGTAAGATCAGTTCAGATTTAAATATAGCCCCCATATAAATGTCGCTCTCGATTTGACTTTTGCCGCTTTAAAAGCCACATATTGTGCTCGATTTTCTTTAAATTTGGCACAACATCTTGTAATCTAACTAGAAACACCTGTCGCTAAAGCGGGCTATAATCGTACTAGAAACACCTATGCTGAAATTGGGTAAGATCAGTTCAGATTTAAATATAGCCCCCATATAAATGTCGCTCTCGATTTGACTTTTGCCGCTTTAAAAGCCACATATTGTGCTCGATTTTCTTTAAATTTGGCACAACATCTTGTAATCTAACTAGAAACACCTGTCGCTAAAGCGGGATAGATCGGTTCAGATTTAGATATAGCCCCCATACAAATGTCGCTCCCGATTTGACATTTTCCGCTCTAGAAACCACATATTGTACTCGATTTTCCTTAAAATTGGCACAACATCTTATAGTCCATCTAAACAAACCTATGGTGAAAGTGGGTAAGATCGGTTCAGATTTAAATATAGCCCAAATACAAATGTTACTCCCAAAAGTTTATACGATTTTGGTCAAACTATACACTTTATATGTCATATATTTCGTTCCAAGTTGAAATATATCCTCATACAAATGTCCTTTCCGATTTAACATTTTTTTTAAACACATACATTTACATTATACAAAAAACCTTCCCGTTTTCACTTTTTCACCGAATTGAGTTGTATTCGGATAGAAAGTGGAGTGTATCATAGAGTCGGCCCGCCCGACTTTAGCCTTTCTTTACTTGTTTTTTTATACACTCCACGAGAGTATTATGTCTTTGTACATTTGTTTGTAACACCCAAAAGGAAGAGAGATTGTTAATTATACCGATCGTCATAGAATCACTTTTTATACACTCCACGAGAGTATTATGTCTTTGTGCATTTGTTTGTAACACCCAAAAGGAAGAGAGATAGACCCATTGTTAATTATACCGATCGACTTAGAATCACTTTCTGAATCGATTTAGTAATGTCCGTCTGTCTGTCCGTCCGTCCGTCCGTCCATCTATTCTTGTAATCACGATACAGGTCGCAATTGTAGACAGAACCAAATGAAACTTTGCACAACGAATTTTTTCGGGATAAGAACGAACGCTATTTAATTTGAAGAAAATCGGTTCAGATTTAGATATAGCCCCCATACGAATTTCACTCCCGATTTGACACTTTTCACTCTAGATACCACATATTACAACAGATTTTCTTCAAAATTGGCAAAACATCTTATATTCCAACTAGAAACACCTGTGGTAAAAATGGGTCAGATCGGTTCAGATTTATATATAGCTCCCATACAAATTTCGTTCCCGATTTGACTTTTTCCGCTCTAGAAACCACATATTGTATCAGATTGTCTTCAGATTTGGGAAAACATCTTATATTTCAACTAGAAACACGTGTGGTAAAAATGGTGCAGATCGGTTCAGATTTATATATAGCTCCCATACAAATTTCGCTCTCGATTTCACTTTTTCCGCTCTAGAAACCTCATATTGTATCTGATTGTCTTCAAATTTGGCAAAACATCTTATATTTCAACTAGAAACACCTGTGGTAAAAATGGGTCAGATCGGTTCAGATTTATATATAGCTTCCATACAAATTTCGCTCCCGATTTAACTTTTTCCGCCCCAGAAACCACGAATTTTCACCGAATTTCTTCAAAGTGAGCATAACACCTTATATTTGAACTGGAACTTATTGTGAAAGTTAGTCATATTTTTCCATGTTTGGGTGTAGCCCCGATACAAATATTCTTATCGATTTGACAAATCGAACCAGGTTGTATTAGCCTATGATTAGGAAACATACAAAAATTCTTCCCGTTTTCACTTTTTTACCGAGTTGGACTGTATTCGGTTGGAAACTGGAGTGTATCATATAGTCGGCCCCGCTCGACTTTAGCCTTTCCTTACTTGTTTAATCGATTGAGCAATGTCTGTTTGTCTGTTCATCTATTGTTGTGATCACGATTCAGGTCGCAATTGTAGCCAGAACCAAATGAGACTTTGCACACTGAAGTTTTTCGGGACAGGGACGAACGCTGTTTAATTTGAAGAAAATCGGTTCAGATTTAGATATAGCCCACATACGAATTTCACTCCCGATTTCACTCTAGATACCACATATTACAACAGATTTTCTTTAAAATTAGCAAAACATCTTATATTTCAACTAGAAACACCTGTGGTAAAAATGGGTTAGATCGGTTCAGATTTATATATAGCTTACATATAAATTTCGCTCCCGATTTGACTATTTCCGCTCTAGAAACCACATACTGTATCAGATTGTCTTAAGATTTGGCAAAACATCTCATATTGAATCTAGGAACACCTATCTTGAAAATTGGTCAGATCGGTTCAGATTTAGATATAGCCCCCCTACAAATGACGCCCCCGATTTAACTTCTTCCGCTCTACAAACCACATATTTCACTCGATTTGCTTCAAATTTGGCACAGTACCCTATAATTGAAGTAAAAACAGCTATGGTGAAAATCGGTCAGATCGGTTCAGATTTAGATATAGCCCCCTACAAATGTCGCTCCCGATTTAACTTTTTCCGTTCTACAAACCACATATTTAACTCGATTTGCTTTAAATTTGGCACAGTATCCTATAATTGAAGTGGAAACAGCTATGCTGAAATTCGGTCGGATCGGTTCAGATTTAGATATAGCCCCATACAAATGTCGCTCCCGATTTCACTTTTTCCACTCTAGAAACCACATATTTCATTCGATTTGCTTTAAATTTGGCACAGTACCCTATAATTGAAGTGGAAACAGCTATGATGAAATTCGGTGGAATCTGTTCAGATGTAGATATAGCCCCCCTACAAATGTCGCTCCCGATTTCACTTTTTCCGCTCTAGAAAGCACAAATAGTACCCGATTTGCTTCAAATTTGGCTTAACACCTTATAATCTAATTAGAAATACCTGTGGCGAAAGCGGGTTAGATCGGTTCAGATTTAGATATAACCCCCATACAAATGTCGCTCCCGATTTCACTTTTTCCGCTCTAGATACCACATATTGTAGCCGATTTTCTTTAAAATTAGCACAACATCTGATAATCCAACTAAAAACACCTATGGTGAAAGTGGGTAAGATCGGTTCAGTTTTATATATTATTTTTCTATATATACGAATATTGGTCCTAGAAGTTTAACCGATTTTGGCCAAACTTTACATATTACATTTCACCTATAAACATACATGGTGAAATCGGGTCACATCGTTCCATGATTCAATATACCCCCATACAGATGTCCTTTCCTATTTAACATTTTTGTCAAACACATACATTTACAGGGTACAAAAAGCCTTCCCGATTTCACTTTTTTACAGAATTGAATTGTAATGGGATAGAAAGTGGAGTGCATCATATAGTCGGTTACGTCCGACTTTAGCCTTTCCTTACTTGTTTTAACTGCTCCCAATGGTCTATTAATTCAGAAAAAACTTTTTGGGCAAAAATGCATCATACAAAAATTACACGGGAAAAACATGATTTTTAGAGGTGTTTTCAGGAGCGTTTAGCTGACAGATGGCTTGACCCAGTGACGAAATGTTTTGAAGATCATCATTAAACAATCAAAGCTTAATTTCTGTGGGGTGACCGCTGCAATTTATTTTCGTGACCCAGCCTAATATATATACCCTCACTCTCAGAAAACATATACGTAGATGAAAGTTATAAGTAACTAGCTGGCCCGGCAAACGTTGTTTTGCCTTCAAATTTTATTTATTTATCGGTGCAATGTAATTCACATTTATTTGAAAAAAATGTGAATTGTATATGAACTATTAAATGATAAAAAGTATGTGCATAATTAGGAACATGTCAGTGTTATTAATTATAGTGGACCCGGAGAACTTCGCCTCACAGCCGTTATCCTACGTCATTTCAAATTGCAGAAAATCTGTGGTCAATTGTTCATTGCAATTGATTCTTTTTTTAAATATTTGCTGGATGGGTTACGGTCGTGTCGATTTTGATTTTTATTTTCGCTCATTGAATCACTCTGTGATAAACAATATTTTGTTTTGTTGTCAGGTGCGAAAACGATCAAAGCGGGTGGTTTTCCGACACGGACACAAACATGCGACATACAGTTGACCGTGTGAAAAACATTAATTCTCCACACTGACCAGAATTGGAAATTGGACTCACTTAAACTCGAATGTCATATCGGTTTGAATCATTGGAATTCACGGAATTAGAACTTCCTCACCTTTGAACTTTTCTTTTAGTATTCTTGCGTGAATCACATTGCTCATGAGTTTTGTGACCGCTAAACGCGTTCGGTTGCATAATTTTGGTTGATTGATATTGCAAAGCATGATGACAACTGAAACAACCTTAAATTGTAAATTGTGCGATGGCAATCCAGGCACATCAAATGAATTCAAAAACTCAGTTGGATAGTTGCTTGCTTCTTCTTTGTTTGTTACACAGTCGATAGATTTGAAGGAATGCAGTGAACCAAAGATTTGATTTTGAATTATTCAGTTGAAGTGATCCACATCCTTGTGCTTTGCCAATTGTTCGAACCAATTGGCTTAATGCGTTTGTGTCGCATTCACGTTTCACCATACGAAAGGGTCGTATTGTCGACGATCTGGCAATGGCATTCCTAACCTGACTAACAAACTGCTACACATGAGGTAACACATGCCTTCTATCAAAACCAAAGCCTGGTTGTGCATCTCTTCATTCATCCCAATATGGACACGACCTCGATGTCTTCTGGCATGTCATCCTTGTACTTCTCCCACAATTCAGGTAGATTTGATGGAAAACTTGTGGCAATAATGAACGCAAATAATTTGCGTATTTTACTTGGGAATGCTGAAACAGTTGCTTCAGCGACTGTCCCAATGCGAATAGTTTTCAAGCAAATTGAGCTCCTGACACGCAGTACGAAATGTTCGCAACACTACACCATGGATATTTCGAAGTGACTCAAATGATGAGTCGCATGTAAAAGCATTCATCATTCTTTGGCTGAACTGTATAAATACGGCCAAGAGATTCAGTAGAAAGCAAATCTGCCAAATGAGTAACAGTCGGATAGCGGGCGTAAATGGGAAATGAGAATATACGCAAATTATGTGATGTGACAATATCACCCATATTCCTTGTGAATGCTACTTCTTCAAAAGATTTGTCAAATATCAAATTTCAGAGTATTCCCATCATCCGTATAGAAGATATATCGGCTTCAATTTTACGTAGTTTAGGGTGATTTGTGTGGGAGGTACTGGAAAGAGCGTGTCAAAACACAACATATTTTGTACACTTGAAGTGATTATAAAAACTTTATCAAATATAGATGATTTCGAATATGCGTGTGGTAGTTACATTTGTTTTAATTTAACATAAGAATACTTGTGCCACATTTTGTTAGGATCGGACAATAATTGATTATAATTGGATTGCAAGAATAGATGGATAAGCCTGCTCTATAGTCATATTCGGTCTATTGTTCACCAGGACAATTATAAGTACTGAAAACCCTTGGTCGACTACTACTCGACTTTCC
Organism: Polietes domitor; assembly: GCA_947397865.1. Taxonomy (NCBI): domain Eukaryota; kingdom Metazoa; phylum Arthropoda; class Insecta; order Diptera; family Muscidae; genus Polietes; species Polietes domitor. The sequence goes on from CANDYM010000115.1 coordinate 5,595, forward strand.
CTTGAATCTTCTTCTTCATATTCGTAAGCTTGGAATTTGATAAGATTGGTCTTCGATATGACGCAATGTTAATAAATAAATAGTCTGCCTACAAAAGATCGGATTTGTTGCCTCCTCCAATTAATTTGTGACAGAATGGGCAACGACAGAACAACGCATTCAAACTGTTTTATCGCAATATGCTCTCGTCTCCTATGATATTGTATTTCGTAGAAATTTCTCCATTGAAAACGCTGCCGAATTGTTGGACAAGTTATATAATTGGAAAAAAATGTATATAAGTATGACTTTTTGTTAGAATGGGTCTAACAACACAACTTGTTTTCAACGTATATTCTAAACCTTAACTTTGCAGATTTGCAATTCCACGTATGTCTTGGATTTGCAAACACTAATGGATTCTCGATTAGGGTAACATTTATTATTTGTATACACTCCACGAGAGTATTATGTCTTTGTGCATTTGTTTGTAACACCCAAATGGAAGAGAGATAGACCCATTGCTAATTGTCTGTCTGTCCGTCCGTCCATCTATTTTTGTAATCACGATACAGGTCGCAATTGTAGACAGAACCAAATGAAACTTTGCAGAACGAAGTTTTTCGGGATAAGAACGAACGGTATTTAATTTGAAGTAAATCGGTTCAGATTTAGATATAGCCCCCATACAAATGACGCTCCCGATTTGACATTTTCCGCTCTAGAAACCACATATTGTACCCGATTTTCTTTAAAATTGGCACAACATCATATAATCTAACTAGAAACACATACGCAAAAATTGGATAAGATCGGTTGAGATTTAGATATAGCCCCATACAAATGTCGCTCCCGATTTGACATTTTCCGCTGTAGAAACCACATATTGTACTCGATTTTCTTTAAATTTGGCACAACATCTTATAATCCAACTAGAAACCCCTATGCTGAAATTGGGTAAGATCGGTTCAGATTTAGATATAGCACCCATATAAATGTCGCTCCCGATTTGACTTTTTCCGCTTTAAATGCCACATATTGCACTTGGTTTTCTTTAAATTTGGCACAACATCTTATAATCGAACTAGAAACACGTATGCTGAAAGTGGGTTAGAGCAGTTCAGATTTAGATATAGCCCCCATATAATTGTCGCTCCCGGTTTGACTTTTGCCGCTTAAAAAGCCACATATTTTGCTCGATTTTCTTTATATTTGGCGCAACATCTTATAATCTTACTAGAAACACCTATGCTGAAATTGGGTTAGAGCAGTTCAGATTTAGATATAGCCCCCATACAAATGTCGCTCCCGATTTGACTTTTGCCGCTTTAAAAGCCACATATTGTGCTCGATTTTCTTTAAATTGGGCACAACATCTTATAATCTAACTAGAAACACCTGTGGCTAAAGCGGGCTAGATCGGTTCAGATTTAGATATAGCCCCCATACAAATGTCGGTCCCGATTTGACTTTTGCGGTATAGAAACCACATATTGTACCAGATTTTTTTTAATTGGCACAATATCTTATACTCCAACTAAACAAAACTATGGTGAAAGTGGGTAAGATCGGTTCAGATTTAAATATAGCCCAAATACAAATGCTGCTCCCAAAAATTTAACCGATTTTGGTCAAACTATACACTTTATATTTCACCTATTTCGTTCCAGGTTTCAATATATCCTCATACAAATGTCCTTTCCGATTTAACATTTTTTGCAAACACATACATTTCACTTTTTCACCGAATTGAATTGTATTCGAATAGAAAGTGGAGTGTATCATAGAGTCGGCCCCGCCCGACTTTAGCCTTTCCTTACTTGTTCTTTAATACTTTAAAATAGCTTAGGGTTATTGAAATCTACGATGAGTTCATATTTATGAAAGATTGGATTCCATTATTAGCGGAAGAACTTTTGGTCTTGTTGTAAAGCTACATATACAAATGTTTCCGTCAATTTGGCTAATCTGCTGTAGTTTTTTCTCTTCGATGAATCCGCAAAATCCACATCGGGCCGCCCGCGTTTTTTAACCATCCACTAGGGTATTATGTTTTTGTGTATTTTTAGTAATGCCCGATCGTCTTAGAATCACTTTTTGAGTCGATTTAGCAATATCCGTCTATTCTTGTAAAGTACAGATCGCAATTGTAGTCAGAACCAAATAAAACTTTCCACAACGAAGTTTTTCCTTTTTTTTTAATTTGAGAAAATCGGTTCATATTTAGATATAGCTCCCATATGAATTTCACTCCCGATTTGACTTTTTTCACTCTAGATAGATCGGTTCAGATTTCTATATAGCTTCCACACAAATTTCGTTCCAATTTTGACTTTTCTGCTCTAGAAACCACACATTTTAAAAGATCTACTTCAAATTTAGCAAAACATTTTAGGTTTCAACTAGGAACACCTGTGGTGACAATCGGTCAGATCGGTTCAGATCTATGTATATCTCCCACACAAATTTCGATCCAGACTTGACTTTTTCCGCTCTAGAAACCACATATTTTAACAGATCTTCTTCAAATTTGGCACAACGCCTTATATTTCTACTTGAAACGCCTAGGTGGAAACGGGTCAGAACCGCTCAGATTTATATATATTTCGCTCCCCGCTTGTCCTATAAAGTTTACAGGTTTTGGTCTGATTTGACAGAACACGATATATTTCAGCTGGTAACATTAATTGTGAAAGTAAGTCACATCGGTTCATAATATTGTACGTTCCCGATTTCACTAGTTTCCGCGAATTCAATTGTAATGGATGATAAACAGGAGGGTATCATATAGTCGTGTAAAAATGTGTCAAATCCATTCAGATTTATATATAGCTTCCACGCAAATGTAGCTTCAGATTTGACTTTTTTGTTCCGCATAACGCTATATTTCAGTTAGGAACACTTACAGCAAAAGTTGACCATAATGTAAATAAATAGCGCCCACTTATATATTCCATCAAATTTATTTACATACGACTCAAGATTCAACTTATACAGCCAATCTTGATAAAACTGTTTATTTCTTCCCCATGTGCAACTACAGTGAGAATCGATTTTGTTTGTGTAGGAGGCCCATTCTTTTCTTTAAATTTTGTATATTGTATAATTTATATGGACTACATAAAATCGTCCCATCGATACTAAAACACCTGTTTTTAGTAATCAATCAGTTATACTCACTGATAGTGGTGAACGGTATTATATAGTACTTCTTCTTACTTCTTTATGTTTGCCATATTTGGGGTGATCTCTCCGGATCTGTGATTGCCGACTATTTCTTGCCCCAATTTAATGGAATCTTGGTCTGTATTGTACTTTCAGAATGCGCCACACCCAAGCTACGTGTGACGCATATCTCATATTATATCCAAAAACTAATTATATTAAATTGTCTTTCTCAAAAAATATATTTTCACTTTGAAATTATGTAATTACATTACTTTATTTCAATTCAAAATTCAACAGGTTTAACGAAACACACTACACAAACTAATAAGTTAGTAAGAAAATTTAATTGCCAATATTACTAAAGCTTTTAATTGATTTCGTTTTATCTGGTAAAATGAATGACAATTGCTTTAGTTAACTAAAGGAAATTTATTCAACTGTCGAAATAAACTAATGGAGGAGTATATTAATAATGGTAACACAGTGGAACAATATTTAAATATTGTTACAATTGAATGTAAATACATAGGTGCCAGGGAAGAACTGCAAAATATATTACAAAATACACTGTGGAACACAAAAAATAACAAGATGCTGACAACGTATGAACGTTTACGTATGGTAGACATTTTAGAGGGATGGCGATTCGGCATAGGAAACCTTGTTATCCTTATATTATATGCATAGGATGAAGTATTACTTAAAAGACTACGAGGAACATTTTAACCTTCTAGCTCCTCAATATATGGTCCCTTTTGTTCAAAAGACTAAAACAGGGATTCACCATGAAAACATATTTTAAAACAACATTAGCCATTATCTGAATTCACCACAACTCAAAGATCTATTTAAAAGCCAGAAGAATTTCAAATTGATTTTATGGTTGATTTCAAAGATTTAGGCCAGAAATATTTCAGAACTTCAAATTGATTTTAGGTTTGATTTCGTATATTTTCCGAATTGATTCTAAACTGTCCCATAAAACAGAATTTTTTGGGGGTGGTGTGAAGGAAAAAATATCCTTTTCAAAAAAGTTAGAAACCACTCAAAACCCTGCTAAGGTGTCATACACCATGGCTAAAATGTTTTTCCTCTTCAACGCATTTAATATTGTTGTACTGTGTACTTATTCACCAGAAAACAATACAAAAATGTAATCGAACATCAGAATACACAAATCCCTGTTGAACTTCTTCCTACCGCACCGCACGACTTGTCAAATCATTTAGGAAACAGCAGAAATCCTTGGTCAACTTGACATCAATTTAGATTAGGCCATAATATTCCATCGCCGCATTGTTTCTATCTATAGTCGTGTTCCTTTGTGCAAACGACTTAAATTAACTCAAGTTACAACACGTTTTCCCCTGTGGCATGAATTGCTGTATTTAATACATCAACGTACCCACATTTAACAACGTAGATAAGGCATCCGGAAATCGTCCAACAAAAGCCGAGACCTGAATTTTTTGAGATCAACGATGACAGTGAAGAACACGGCGAACACCTTGATGACATGTCATTGGGAATTATTGTTATCCATGCAGACGTGGTTAATTTGTTCTCTAATGGGGAAGACGTGCAATGTTCTTGTAGTCGTACTCTTCATTTATTTGGATTTGGTTGGTCGTTAATATAGTGTCACTAGGGATAATTGAAACAACAAACAATGCAAACTTCTTTAATAATGGAAAAACTCAAAACGTATCTTTGAAAGGCCACACGGAATAACCTTCCTGCGAAATAAGTCCATTGTTAAAATGCTCAATGGGTGAAATAACCAAATAAATAAATTCATTTAATGAAGTCCAACAAAAATGAAGGGTTAATGACCAAATTAAATTACGCCCATGTTAATTTAGCACATGGCTAAATTTAAGGCAAACGTACGAAAATCGTGACAAATCTAAGTAGGTCGACCATGGGGTTGAAGGAAGTCAAGCTGTGAGGGTCCCAATTTGAAAACCTTGGACCTGAAAAAACTTCGAATATCCGTCGATTTTTTAATTTTGATTGTTACTAATAAATACAAAATCACAATCAGTTCTTTAATGCGACTTATACATAAAAATTGACCCAAATCCGAGTTTTTATACACTCCACGAGAGTATTATGTCATTGTGCATTTGTTTGTAACACCCAAAAGGAAGCGATATAGACCCATTGTTAAGTATACCGATCGACTTAGAATCACTTTCTGAGTCGATTTAGCAATGTCCGTCTGTCCATCTATTGTAGTAATCAAATTACAGGTCGCAATTATAATCCGATCTTAACAAAAATTGGCACAAATGAGTTTTGTGGATCAAGGACGAACGCTATTTACTTTGAGGCAAATCGGTTCAGATTTAGATATAGCCCCCATAAAAATCTCGCTCACGATTTGATATTTTCCGCTCAAGAAACCCCATATTGTACTCGATTATCTTTAAATTTGGCACAACATCTTATAATCCAACTAGAAACACCTATGCAAAAATTGGTTAAGATCGGTTCAGATTTATATATAGCCCCCATACAAATGTCGCTCCCGATTTGACATTTTCCGCTCTAGAAACGACATATTGTACCCGATTTTCTTTAAATTTGGCACAACATCTTATATTCCAACTAGAAAGACATACGCAGGAAGTGGGTAAAATCGGTTCAGATTTAGATATAGCCCCCATACAAATGTCGCTCCCTATTTGACTTTTGTCCCTTTAGAAACCACATATTGTACCCGATTTTCTTTAAACTTGGCACAACAACTAATAATCCAAGTGAAAAAACCTATGGTGAAAGTGGGTAAGATCGGTTCAGATTTAGATATAGCCCAAATACAAATGTTTCTCCCAAATGTTTAATCGATTTTGGCTAAACTATACATATTATATTTCACCTATTTCGTTCCAGATTTCAATATACCCCCATACAAATGTCCTTTCCAATTTTTTGTCAAACACATACATTTACAGGATACAAATCCTTCCCGTTTTAACTTTTTCGCCGAATTGAATTGTACTTGTTTTAAATAATAAAAACATAGAATTTAATTCTTTCATCATATTATTGGTTTATTTGACGGAGCAAGCATGCCCGCTATACTATGCAATAAAAATTATGTTGCAAGGGCTATGTTACTATTTACTGGAGTATTTTGCATTTCTAAACTCGAAAAAGCTATTAATTTTTTAAGGATAAATTGAAAAAATACAAAATTTCCAATTTCAACTTTTATATTTGCACTCTCATTGTACCCGCTTACATAAGCCATAGGCCATTGGCCATGTAATATTTTAAATTCGATCTACCGATTACTTTAACTTTGAAAGGTAGAATAACATTAATTATTATTTTTATTTTCAGGTTTATGTTTGACATTTGCAAAATGGGACGCTATACTCTCGAATAAAATTGGGAAATATTTAAAACTTACTCCCAAAGTAGTGAGTCTTTAACTGTAAGAAATTTATGTGGACAATTTTTGTGATTTCAGATGAAGCCCATTTTCATCTCAGTGGCTACGTCAATAAGCAAAATTATCGCATATGGGGTTCAGAGAACCCACAAGTGACTATTGCGATGTCAATGCATCCACAACGAGTCAATGTTTAGTGTTGATTTTATGCTGGCGGCATTATTGGGCCATGTACTGAAAAATTAGGTTGATCGGATGCGGTACAGCCAAGCCAATCGTGGTAGTCATATGAATGATATTGTGTTCCACTAAAGTTCAACCTTTCCAATAAAACTAGAAACTGTCACCATGCCATTTGTAAATAAATTTGCATTCTATAAAATATGTATGCTAAATGGTCTTGACCTTGGAGAATATCCCATGCCATTTGTAAATAAATTTGCATTCTATAAAATATGTATGCAATATGGTCTTGACCTAGGAGAATATCCCAGCTCAAATCAAATATTGATTACAGATCAAAATAAAACAACAACATGCAACTCAATGAGATGTTTATAAGTTGGCATGTGTTCTTTATTACTTGGTGCGAATATTCTGCAAGTGAGTTGTGCTTCTCATTCGTTTGTGAGAATCATTTATTTAAAGAGGCTGGCTATGTTGTTGAGTCGCTGCAAGGAAACCTTTCACAGGGTGGAAATCATGAAATCAGTGTGCAGCCATGTAATAACTGCCACCAGGCCATTTGTAAACAAATTTGCATTCTCTTAAATATATATGCAATATGGTAAGTTCAAATAAAACTAGAAAGTGATATTTGTTTGAGAGCTATATACAAATCGGTTCAGATTTGTATTTGATTGATGTGACCCATCTTCATTAGAAATGTTTTCTATTTGATGAAAATCTGTCAAAATATATGGTTTCGAGAGCGGCAAACGTTAAATCGGGAGCGAATTATATGTAGGAACTATATAGGATGGGTCTATCTTGTTTCCTATTGGGTTTTACAAACAAATGTGAATGGTTTGAAAATATATATTATTATACCCTCACTCTACATATATCTGTGACAGAAAAAAGTTCAACGCCTTGAAGGAGTGACTTAAGACCCTAAGTATGTTTGGACCAAATCCGTTAGGATATTTAATATGATAATGATGTTAGTCGAAATATTGTACAACAATAAATAAAAATTAAACAAGTAAGGAAAGGCTAAATTCGGGCGGGGCCGACTCTATGATACACTCCACTTTCGATCCGAATACAATTTAATTCGGTGAAAAAGTGAAAACGGAAGGATTTGTATATCCTGTAAATGTATGTGTTTGACAAAAAATGTTAATTCGGAAAGGACATTTGAATGGGGGTATATTGAAAACTGGAACGATCTTACCTAATTTCTGCATATTTGTTTATAGTTGGATTATAAGATGTTATGTCAAATTTAAAGAAAATCGGGTACGATATGTCGTTTCTAGAGCGGAAAATTTCAAATCGGGAGCGACATTTGTATGGGGGCTATATCTAAATCTGAACCGATCTTACCTAATTTCTGCATATTTGTTTATAGTTGGATTATAAGATGTTGTGCCAAATTTAAAGTAATTCGAGTACAATATGGGGTTTCTAGAGCGGAAAATGTCAAATCGGGAGCGACATTTGTATGGGGGCTATATCTAAATCTGAACCGATCTTACAGAATTTCTGCATAGGTGTTTCTAGTTGGATTGTAAGATGTTGTGTCAAATTTAATGAAAATCGGGGACAATATGTCGTTTCTAGAGCGGAAAATGTCTAATCGGGAGCGACATTTGTATGGGGGCTATATCTAAATCTGAACCGATTTTATCGAATTTTTGCATAGGTGTTTCTAGTTGGATTATACGATGTTGTGCCAAATTTAAAGAAAATTGGGTACAATATGTGGTTTCTAGAGCGGAAATGTCAAATCGGGAGCGACATTTGTATCTAAATCTGAACCGATTTGCCTCAAATTAAATAGTGTTCGTCCTTGATCCACAAAACTTACTTGTGCCAATTTTTGTTAAGATCGGACTGTAATTGCGACCTGTAATTTGATTACAACAATACATGGACAGACAGACGGACAGACGGACATTTCTAAATCGGTTCAGAAAGTGATTCTAAGTCGATCGGTATACTTAACAATGGGTCTATATCGCTTCCTTTTGGGTGTTACAAACAAATGCACAAAGCCATAATACTCTCGTGGAGTGTATAAAAATGAATATTACGTCCTTTTACTCATTAAGGACCTTGAGACAAACTATAAAAGAAACTTTTTTTTTAATTTTTAATGGCTAACAAAGAACAAAATGGGTATTTGTATTAAATTGTCAAGTGTGTCAACGCTTCTTGGTTGATCGAGCTCTTTTGACAAAAATGGGATATTTCGATAGAGCACTGTAAATAAGGTTTGTGGTTGTCCAGACTTTTTTACTTCCCGGGAAAAACGGAATGAAAATATTATATTCAATATGGCTTAAAATACATACTTTTAGTAATTGCTTTATTGTAAATAGAGGCAATTTACGAGTTTAAAAAATGTTTTTATTAAATATTTTCTCACGAACGAAATGTATCATAATTTGGACCTTAAAGTGGCAGATTCATATACTAGATAAAACAAGTAAGGAAAATCTAAAGTCCGGCAGGGCCGATTATATGATAACCTGCGTCTATACCGTATTTACATTACTAGACCCAGGTGTTTTAGTATCAAGTTTATGTCCATATAAATTCAGTACGAATGTGAAAAAATTTATGAAAATTGTTGCATTAAGTTACTCTTACAAGCGTTGGCCCTTTACTCAAACAAAGTCGGTGTGGTCCCCTCTTATTATAGTTACACTTAGGACAAAATACAATGATAATTTTCATCAAAATTAGCTTAATAGTTGAGTTTTGAGTACTATGTAAAACAAACATTACGTTATGAGATATGGAAGATACATGTAAAATCGTATAGACCTATTTGAGTGGGGTATACATAACAAAAAGCACCTATGTGTATGAGGAAAATATGAAACAAGTAAGGAAAGGCTAAAGTCGGGAGGATATATGATATACTGCACCACTCCCTGGTTTTGATTACTAAACCTAAGTGTTTTTTTTTTTGCATTTTACATAGTCAGTAAACTTATACATGCTATAAATACATATTTAGTCAAATATGGTGCAATTAAAATCATCTAAAATCGTATCGGAGCTTATTTGAGTGGGCTCTACATTAAAACAAGGACAATATGAAAGCATTGAAACATATAGTCCACTTTAAGAGTAGGTGTGATATAATCCATGTTCTGACAATTTTGATAGTGATGGTTTTAAGGTGGTAATAATGAAAATCGGAGAATGCTATTGTATGGGTGCCATTTGAAAACTTGGTCCAATTTTTCGGTAGGTATTCCTAGCAGAATTAATTTCATGTTTATTTATTACCATTTTATACATTTGCCTTCCATTTTAATCCCTGGAAGAATATCAATCCTAAAGGATGAATGTACGTATAAAATGTCAAGTAAATAAAAGGCAGAAATCTTCATAATGTGTCTAATTACTCTAAATATCACGAATTTTCGGCCACGGAAGCGAAATTTGTATTTTTGGTACCCTGTTCGTATTTATTTTCAAATCTAAGATTATTTAAAAAAATTCCGAAATATGTATATTATGGCTATTTTCGCTGTAAAATCCTTCCAGCTATTTAAAAACTAACGAGTTGATTCCACTCTACCCATATCAACACATAGAGCGTCGTAACATACAGATATGTATGTAAGGATTTATTTTAACAATATGGGTGGAAGTGTGTACATTAATTTGTAGTGCTGAGTGTTTTTGACGGATAGCAAATAACACAGCGAGGGGCGACAATTTAATCTCATTCGTCATTGTTTAAATACGACAGTCATGACAGTTTTCAGCTTGTCAGCAATATTGCCACCATTAGGGTTGGACAGCGAAGAACATTTATTAAAGGAATGTGACAAATATACAAACGAAGGCCAAACACTTCAGGCATATTTTCAAGGCTGTGTACCGCAGAAGGGAGGCGGTTGAACCTGCAACGATGAACGAAGCCATTACAAGTGAAAGTATGGGTGAAATATGAAAGCAAATCACTGCTGTTGTGTTCAAAGGCTCCTGGCGTAAGATACACTGTTGATGATTGGAACTTTCAGCATTTGGCTGAACATTACATGATGTACATACATCTTACCTTTATAAATCAATCGATGAAACAATCAATTGAAAATCGTATTTCGTATAAACAACGATTAATTTATTCATACACAGTTGAAGCAATGGGGCAGCAAATGCATCTCATCGATAAATATATGCCCTTCGCGATGTGATTTCTAGGCAGGTAATAAGCCAGATCTACAGGGGATATGTATGTATGCAATGGAAAACAGATATAATAACCACCAATAAAAAACGGATATTAACCCAAATTCATTTTGGGTTAATAAACTTTTACTCTGCGTTGCCGTATTTGCTCATACTCAGAGGAGAAAATCTTTAGGCAACGCAGAAAAAGATTTGGCGGAGTTCTAAATCTTACTACCATAATAGGCAACCACCAAGATGTATGTATTATGAAAACACTCATAAATATTGGAAATATGCCTTTATTTTCAATTTGCTTATTTCTTTTTTGGTCTCCAAAGAGTGAGTCGCGCGCGTTAAAGTTCTTATAACTAATAGGCAACCAATAAGATGTATGTATTATGAAAATACTCATAAATATTGGAAATATACCTTTATTTTCAATTTGCTTATTTCTTTTTTGGTCTCCAAAGAGTGAGTCGCGCGCGTCCAAGTTCTTATAACTAATAGGCAACCAATAAGATGTATCTATTATGAAAATACTCATAAATATTGGAAATATACCTTTATTTTCAATTTTCAATTTGCTTATTTCTTTTTTGGTCTCCAAAGAGTGAGTCGCGAGCGTTCAAGTTCTTATAACTAATGCTTTATCATGGAATACAATTAGTATAACGTTTTCATCTAAACTTTCGCAACGATGATCTTCGTTGGCACCGTCCTCCGACTATAATACCTTTTGCATTGTTCGGACACTTTTGGAGCATGAACTTCATTATTTTGCTTCTTTATTTTGCTTAGATTATGGCTTGTGATATTTAAGATGTCTGGTCAAATATGAAAAACTGTATTTGCAAAAAAAAAAAATATTAATGTCATCCATATTATAAAAATTTTGGTAATGGATTCCCACTACCAAAAATAATATAAAAATTTGCTACTGTTAGTGGTATGTATGGTTGACCTTTTTGATGTGTTGCGTTTTGTATTTTGTTCGGCTTGAGGTCAGTTTTTTCAAATAATAAAACAAAAATGACTATTTTATTATTTTCTTGTTTTTTATTTCCCAATATTTCGACCAACTCCGTTGGTCATCTTCAGGGGTCTATTACAAAAAACACAAATTATTCAATTACAAGTTACAAGCATTAACAATCAAAAAATATCACAATATTTATATTTACATTTTTAAAAAGTTTTTCACAATAGGAAAATTCTCCTGCCACTCTCTGCAAGCTTGTGTCAACTACTGTCTAATTTGTCGTCTATGTTTTTCCACCGTGTTCCTATATATTTGAGCACAACCGTCTGTGTCTCTCTTATAATTAAGCCTTTTTCCAGGGGAGACGTCAATTATATTTAGCATTTCCAAAGTGTATCTCCTTGTATAATTATTCTCTTCCGCTAATATTTCGACGTCATTAAAGTTTGGTTTATGTCCCGTCAAGGTACAGTGGGCTGCAAGGGCAGTTTTTTGCTCAATGGGCTTGTCAAGAGATTTGTGTTCGGTTTTGTGTGATGAAAGTCTGGTTTTCAATTTGTTTTTCGTAGTGCCGACATATACCTTCTGGCATATGTCGGACTTGTCACCATTGCATTTTATTTTGTACACGACGTTTGGTTTCTCCTCTTTCTTGATTTTTGATTTTGTCCTACTAAATAGTTGGTTGACGGTCCTGTGTGTTTTATATGCCAACTCAAATTTTTCTTTGTCGTAAATATTAGAATGTTTTAGTCTTTCGGATAGTCCTGGAATGTATGTTGTAGATTTATAAATTTTGCTTGGTCTTTCGTCATTTTTGTTAAGTTTTTCTTCCGTCGTTCGCTTGATTAGATTACTTATTAATTTTTCGGGAAAGTCGTTCATACGCAGTATATTTCTAATTTTGGATTTGTTTGTTTCGTGAAATTCCTTATCACTGGTTTGTAGGACCCTGTTTATAAAATTCGTCGCGGTGTTTATGATTGTTCGTCTTGGGTGCTTAGAATAAAAATTAATTAGACGTCCGGAAGCCGTTTGCTTTTGGTACCAGTCAACTTTCAGCAGATTCCCTTGTCTAATTATCACCGAATCCAAATATGGTAGTTTGTTATCCAATTCTTTTTCCATCGTAAATTGTATTTGTCGGTTGAAAGAGTTTAATGCGTTAAGTATGGCGTCTACTTCACTACGCTTTACAATTGCGAATAAGTCGTCTACATATTTGGTCAGTATTTTAGGTTTTTCTTTTATCTTTTCCATCGTGGCGTCCAGCAGTTCTTCCATAATGATGTCAGCAATTACAGGTGAGGCTGGTGACCCCATTGGCATCCCCTTTTTCTGTTCATACACCTTGTCTTCGTACTTGAAATAGCGTGTCTCTTTAATGCAGAAGGTCAATAATTCTATGAACGAATATTGAACTACTTGCGAAAAAATAAGAGAAGAAGTATTAAAAACCAATAGTTAATTAATATAACGATCCGGAAAATCAGCCGCAGCCGAATAATGTTGTTGAAAGTCGCCACCGCCGCCGATAATTTTGGTTCAATTTGTATCTCTCTATTTGAAGCCTTGTTTCGTTGTAAGACGCCAGCTATTAGAAAATATAAAAATATCTGTTGTATATTTTTAAAGGTATTTTCGTGATATTAAAACATACTTTACATTTTAAATAAAAGTATTTTTTTCCAAATTCGTACTTTTAAGGGCTAAAATGGTAATAAAGAGATAAAAATGGTACCGACAAAACGGCTGCATCTAAAATAATGATCCTCTGATTGCGTAGACATGTAAAATAAGGGATTTTCGAAAGTCGTACTTTTTGGGGTTAAAGTGGAAAAAGGGACTAAAAATTGCATCAAAAAAATTACCGCAGCTAGAGTCATAAAATTCGGATTATAAATTTCTCTGACTGAGTAGAAATGAAAAATAAAAATATTTTTAA
>CANDYM010000116.1:0-35715 GCA_947397865.1 Polietes domitor
TCGGATCCGTTTCTAATTATTTTTATAAAGGAATGGTAAAAAATAAGTACTTCCACGCACGCTTACAAAAAGTTTAGAAATAAGTACTTCCACGCGCGCTTACGAGAATTTAATAAATAAGTAGTTCTAAAGGAGTTGTAAAATAAGTGGCCTCAGAAAGGTGCAAAAGATTTCATTATCGATAACACTACTCAACAAAATGAAAAAATTTCATGTACTCCGGATGCGATAATTTTTTCTGTGTAGATAACCTTGACATGAGCTCGAAAAACGCAATAATTTTTTTTTTTAAATTTTTTTTTGGTTAATTTGTTTCGTCCGGCATAACTCGGGAACCACTAGCCCGATTTAATTGAATTAAATTTAAAAAAATTTAAAATTACAATTCCCTTAATCTGTTCATATATTGTTTTCCTATACAAGCAACAGTTTCCAAGTTAAAAATGAATATATAAAGGAAAAAACTTATTTTTTGCCTAAAGATTTAAATTTTTTTTTTAAAAATCCATAAAAAATCCAAAATGAAAAAAAATGTCAAATCTTATTACTTTTACGTAAAGTCACATAACCTATGAGCAAAATGAGACAAAGATCATGAAAATCGATGCACGCGTTTCGCTTTTATTCGCAATTGAGTAAAGGTATGAATTTCAAAAATTTGCTCGACATATGCACAACTTTGTCTATGGTAAGGTTTTTTCTTTTTTATTACAAAAAAAATTAAAATTTGTTGGGTGACAAAAATATATGACTTTAAATTAAAAAACAATTCGATATATGTACAAGAAATTATCCTAAGGATATAAACATTAATTAATTATAAAAAAGTTTTAAAAAAAAATATCTAAACACAAAAATAAAAACCTTCAAATTAAAAATAATTATGTGCTTTTGTCTTTCTTTTATATTGTTGTGGGTCTGTTTCTCTTATCAGGAACCAGATATAGTCCCCCATTATAGCTTCGTTCCAAAATCCTTGGTATCGGTGCTCAATTTCTTTCATTTGCTGATGAAAACGCTCACCATGCTCGTCACTCACATCGCCCAGGTTGTCCGGAAAGAAGTCCAAGTGCGAGTGTAGAAAATGTATCTTAAGCGACATATTTGCTCTAATTTTTTTATAATTTTGGAGTAGTTGTTCGACGATCTCTCTGTAATTTGAGCTTTTGTTGTTTCCAAGAAATCCGGAAACAATTTGCCGAAATGAGTTCCAAGCTGCAGCTTCATTTGGTGATAAAATGTGCTCAAACTGTTGGTCTTGCAACAACTTTTTAATTTGCGGACCGTCGAAAACGCCTTCCTTAATCTTTGCCGATGAAAGGTGAGGAAAAATGGTTTTTAAATAGGCGAACGCTTCGCCATCTTTGTTGATAGCTTTCACGAAGTTTTTTATGAGTCCGAGCTTTATGTGAAGAGGTGGGAGAAAAACATTTTCCTTTTTTATGAGTGGTGTATATTTCACGTTGTCGCTGCCGGGGATGAAGTTAACTCTTTCTGTCCAACTCCTCCTGGTGTAATGATGTTGACGATCGCGGCTGTCCCAAAGGCAGAGAAAACAACAGTACTTTGTGAATCCACCTTGTAATCCACAAAGGATACCGATAACCTTAAGGTCGGCACAAACTTTCCAATCGTGCCTCTCATAGTTAAGGCACTTTAGTAGATTGTCCATGACTTCGTATGTTTCCTTGGTGTCAACGGCATGAGCAATTGGAATCGAAGGTTTCTCGTTGCCGTTGTGCAGTAAAATTGCTTTAAGGCTCTGCTTGTTGCTGTCGATGAAAAGACGCCACTCTCCTGGATCGTAAGAGTACCCGAGTTCACCAAATAATCCGGGAATGTCCTTACAAAAACAGATGTTGTCTTTTTTTGTGTAGTACCTTGCGTATGGTTCATGACGCTTCCTGTAGATTGTTGTCACTACACCAGGAGCCAAGAAACCGAACTGTTGCATGCGCGATGCATGCAACTCTGCATCTTCCTTGGAGAGTTTCAATTCTCTAACCCAATCGTTCAGTTCTGCTTGGGAACATAAGCGTTGACCTCCATGCAATGTATATGTTGACTCGCATTCTGATGTGGTTTCTACTGTCTCCGGATCTGATGTTGGATGTATCGCCTCATTATTAGATGCCCATCTTGAAACGGACGGTTGCGGGTCCACTGGTTCTTCGGAAAATGGCACTGGAAAATTCACTGTTGAAACAGCAGCGTAAGTCCATCGTATATTTTTTCCCACGCCTGTTTTTTTGCTAAGACAGTAGTAGCAATCTGTTACATGGCAAAGCGGAGCTCTCCAAAGCATTGGCATGATGATTCTCGGCTGTCGTCTGAAAGAATTTCAATAATAAGTTATATATGTTCTTGAATTTCGTAATCTACACTTACCTTGAGTCAGCTAGCTGTACGTAGCACCTTGGACATAGAGCACTTGGTGTCCACCGCTCATCTATGTTTGAGACCTTTAAATTGAAGCTCTCTTCAAATGAATCTCTCAATTTAGGTGAAAAACAACGCTTTTTTTCAGAAACGTATTCTCCGCACATGTAACAAAAATTACTTGGATTGGTATTGCATTCAAATCCTCGCGAACGTTTGCTCATTTTAACTATCGCGTTCGTCGACACTTGTTGAATGAGTAAAATCGATCAATGATCGCTCATCTATGTTTGAGACCTTTAAATTGAAGCTCTCTTCAAATGAATCTCTCAATTTAGGTGAAAAACAACGCTTTTTTTCAGAAACGTATTCTCCGCACATGTAACAAAAATTACTTGGATTGGTATTGCATTCAAATCCTCGCGAACGTTTGCTCATTTTAACTATCGCGTTCGTCGACACTTGTTGAATGAGTAAAATCGATCAATGAAGACTTATTTATACTGTGTATTGTTTAGTATTTTACTGACAGGTACTTATAAATGGGTGTATATTTTTTTACGGTGGCTACATACCTGTTTCACCATGTGTGAGTCTTAAATTTTCCGAATAATGACCACCCTTAAATGTGGGTTGCATTTCTGTAAAAAAAATCATACAGGTAGCCAACGGAAAACCCAAATAATTAAAAAAGTCCCCTTTCCTTTTTTCCTTTTAATTGTTCACGCACATTTATTAGCGTTTATTACTTTGCTTACGCAATCATAAAAATTAAATAACCCTTTGTTTATTCCGTTTTGTTAATTCTGAGAATAAAAAAAAAAAAGAAAAAACCTTACCATAGACAAAGTTGTGCATATGTCGAGCAAATTTTTGAAATTCATACCTTTACTTAATTGCGAATAAAAGCGAAACGCGTGCATCGATTTTCATGATCTTTGTCTCATTTTGCTCATAGGTTATGTGACTTTACGTAAAAGTAATAAGATTTGACATTTTTTTCATTTTGGATTTTTTATGGATTTAAAAAAAAAAATTAAATCTTTAGGCAAAAAATAAGTTTTTTCCTTTATATATTCATTTTTAACTTGGAAACTGTTGCTTGTATAGGAAAACAATATATCAACAGATTAAGGGAATTGTAATTTTAATTTTTTTAAAATTTAATTCAATTAAATCGGGCTAGTGGTTCCCGAGTTATGCCGGACGAAACAAATTAACCAAAAAAAAATTTTTTAAATTTAAAAAAAAAAAATAAAACAAAAACCAAACGAAAAAAAAAAATTATTGCGTTTTTCGAGCTCATGTCAAGGTTATCTACACAGAAAAAATTATCGCATCCCGAGTACATTTTGACTGTTGACTAGTGTAATTAGCCAAATAATGTATTATCAATAATGGAAAACAGCATTTTTATTAAATTATATATTTTGTGTCGACTTTTTAACAATCACAGAATATAACAGATTTTAGGGCTGCTTTTCTTTAAGCCTGGATAACTAAACTGCGATAACAGTAGCACTGCTTTTCTCTGACTCACCACAAAAATGCAGAAAATTAAGTTTTAAAATCTGAAGTTCTATGAAATTTAACTTACCAATAACTACTTATTTAAACCATTATAAGGAAGTAATTATTTCATACTTTAAAATAATGCAGGGTGTAACGAGCAGTCATTACTAGGTAATGCTAAAAATAATGAGGTATCATTACCAAGTTTTTGCTGGGATAGGGCCGAAATTAATCTTAAGTTATTTATGATGTCCGTTTGTCATCGATCAACAAATAAAATAATTTTTATCGAAAATTTCGAAAATCGTAAAAAACTAAAATTTTTATTTGGGCGTGGCACTGACAATTTTTATTTAATTGTGGACTCAAGTGAAATCATTGGTAATGATTTGTATTAAGGTATATATTTAACTAAGAAATTTATGTTGTTTTTCTATTTTAACTTACATGGGAGGTAGGCGTGATTATGGGCGGATTTAAACAAAACTAGTAAATCAAAAAAAATTTTTTTTTCAAATCCATGCTTTATGCAAGCAGAATTCTATCGGGCCTAGAAATTCTTTTTTAGTTATCTTTTGTAGAAGGAAAAATTACTGCGTTATCAGGAGCAGAAATAATAGATTTTTAATTTGTGGTTTGTATGGGAGGTACCACGCCCACTTTTGCATTACCGCCCATTTTAGGCGCAACTACGCACATTGATGCTAGATGCACTTACACAAAATTTGAGCACTATACGTGTCATAGAACTGACACTATTCGATAATATGTTTTAACTTCGTATGGGAGGTGGTACGCCCACTATTCCAATACCGCCCATTTTTGGCAGAACTACGCACATTGATGGTAGATGCACTTACACAAAATTTCAGCACTCTAGGTCTCATATAACTGACAATATTCAATAATAGGTTTTAACTTTGTGTGGGAGGTGCCACGCCCCTTTGTCCAATTGGTCAAATTTTTTCATTTCCTTGTATTGTCATCGAAAATGATTAAGTGTGCAAAATTTGAGCAAAATTGGTTGAGAAAAAAGCTTTCAAAAATTGATTTCAAATTTTGTGGCACACATATATAGAAAGTAACCTTATATAAAGCATGGAAAAAATGTTTTTGATCTTAATTGATTTAAGGGATATGTTCGAAATTTCAATGCCCTAGCTCTATTTCTTCTAGTTTTTGCCGCAGAATGTATGAAAATCTTCCACTGTGTATCGCCCCATTTTGCAAATGTGAAACATAAATATGAAAATAAAAATAAAAATGAATGTTATTCTACCTTTTAAAGTCAAAGTAATCGGTAGTTCTAATTTAAAATGTTAAATGGTCCACCCTATAGTGATTTAAGTTACCGTGTTAAATGTGGTGCATTCCAATCGGAAAGGTCTATCATATTCAGGCTGAAGGAATGCGATGATTGATTAGATCTCTAATAAAAAATTCCGATATCTCAATGCCAATGGCGTGTAGTTAGTGCTTCCCAAAGGCCCTGGGCCATGGGTTTATTAGAGTTGGGCAGTTCATTATTCCTGTTCGTTTTCGTTTTCGCAGCTACGGCAGTGATCGTTGAGTTGCAGCTTCATTTGTCACTAGGGTTTGCATCCCGGGATTTCCCGCGGGAAAAATCCCGGGAATTTGCATATTTTCAGTTTCCCGTATCCCGGGAAATTTGTACGGGATTCCCGCGGGAATTCAACAGCAAGTTTTACCTATTTCTGGCACAATTTTTACCACTTTTTCACAATTAAATAATTAATTAGATATGTGTCAGCTAGGCGATATAAATATTCTAACTTGAATATGGTAATTCATTATAATTAAAATTAACTGAATATAGCAAAATAACAGTCTACAATAACGTCATTCATATTTTGAGCTAATTCAATTTCAAAATTTTTGATATCTTTATGAAAAAAGTCTTGATATGCTTATATCTGTGGAGAAATCGTACATGTGTTATACACAATTTTACTAATAAATTAAAAAATATATATAATAAGTAATAAATTAAAAATATATACAATCGAAAGTAACAACTATGTATTAAAAATGTCTATATTACTGCCTCAAAATATAAATTTAGGTTTTCGAAGCTACAGGAAAGGGAACTGATAATTAACCATTTACTAACAATACAACTCTCGAGTATATAATATCGTTCTCACTTTCTACAATAAAATTAGAAATAGACAATCTTATGAATGTTTAAATTTTTTATATTTCGAAAACCTTTTAATTTAAAAAATATTACTACATTTCATACTCTAGATCACTTCGTGGAATAGGGCATTATAAGTTTGTTTCACGCCAAATGTTTGTGAAACAGAAATATAATAATTTACTTTATTAAAGTTCGATGGTTTTATTCGGAAAAAAATAAGTTTTTAAATAGACAACACTATGTTGACGATTTCCCGTCCTGTCCCGGGATCCCGGGAAATCGAAAAAATAATTCCCGTGTCCCGGGAAATAAAAAGTACGGGAAAATGCAAACCCTATTTGTCACGCATGGTTTACAACTGGCCAATGATCCGTCAACATAGATATCGGAATGAAATATATGCAATCAAAATTTGCCACAACGGTACACAGTATAATATTTTCATAAGTACAAGAAGCGGAAAAAAATAGAAGAAATAGAGCAAGGAATTTCACACTCTAATATTTCAAGGGAAATTATAATGGGGTAACCGTAGTAGCCCGGTAGTGTAAATGTTGACGCCAGTATTCATCACAACACTCCGGAAGATATTTAGATGTAGATGGTGTAGTTATTGAAAATATCAGTCAGTGCAGTTTTAAAAATCCTAGACTTGAATGCTTCTTTCGACACATCAAATACATATTTTGTACAACGAACATCACATTGTATCTTCATGTCCATAATACCAGAACACCTGATTGCTCAATATCATATCATTCATAGATGCGACAGCATCGGTTCGGTGAATCGACAACGATGAGCACTGGGTCTTATCCGCACTAACATCTACTCTGTTAAGTTGGTCTGATTCGAAAATGGCCAGTAAATCTTGGCTAAGTCCACCAATCACCTTTTGTCTCCAATTTCTCCAATACTCGGTCTATTTTCGAATAAATAAGAATGACAGAGGTTATTGTCACCCGTGAATGTGTAGATTGTATTTAAAGCCTGATCAAAAAGGTCTTCAATGGAAATTAGAAAGAGAGAGGCAGAAGGAACAAACCCCTGTAGTATTCCCGCAGCCTATCAATGCTCGTCGGAGGAGAATATATCTACAACAACACCTATAGAGGAATAAATCGAGAGAAGTCACTGCCGACACCACTAGTCAGACTGTGCCAAACTCTCTCATAGACCTTAGATATATCTAGGGCTTCGACCTTCATTGTAAAGCATAACCCTCTCTACTATCAAATTTGAAGCTGCCTGTGTAAAAGTTGAAAAAATGACTTTAAATAATTCCACCCACCCGGTTATCCCTTGACTTATGTCCCTGCTTTTCTAAAAGGACTGGCAATTGCCGTTCTATCTGCCACATATGGTATATATATATATATCTGTCACATATACTACACATACATATACTTGTAACGCTTCCCTTTTAGTAGTCTTTATGGTTCCGCATATGCATTCTCTGTCTTATAGACGGCTATCCACCAAAACAAACAAAGCATTATCGGGTGGACTACTGCAGTGAACAGTTTTGGGAGAAAATCTCCAGCGGGCTCCGATAGTCATACTGCAAGTATTGGTCAAGGAAGCTTCAAAGAGCGCTATTTTATATAAATTCCAGGAATTGGTATAGGTATAGAAGGGGGTTATTAATATTTTACATTTTATTCCATGCTTTATATAAGGTTACTTTCTATATATGTTTGTGTGCCACAAAATTTGAAATCAATTTTTGAAAGCTTTTTTCTCAACCAATTTTGCTCAAATTTTGCACACTTAATCATTTTTGATGACAATACAAGGAAATGGAAAAATTTGACCAATTGGACAAAGGGGCGTGGCACCTCCCATACGAAGTTAAAACCTATTATTGAATATTGTCAGTTCTATGACACCTAGAGTGCTGAAATTTTGTGTAAGTGCATCTAGCATCAATTCGCATAGTTGTGCCAAAAAGGGGCGGTATTGGAAAAGTGGGCGTGGCACCTCCCATACGAAGTTAAAACCTATTATTGAATATTGTCAGTTCTATGACACCTAGAGTGCTGAAATTTTGTGTAAGTGCATCTACCATCAATTCGCATAGTTGTGCCAAAAATGGGCGGTATTGGAAAAGTGGGCGTGGCACCTCCCATACGAAGTTAAAACCTATTATTGAATATTGTCAGTTCTATGACACCTAGAGTGCTGAAATTTTGTGTAAGTGCATCTACCATCAATGTGCGTAGTTCTGCCAAAAATGGGCGGTATTGGAATAGTGGGCGTACCACCTCCCATACGAAGTTAAAACATATTATCGAATAGTGTCAGTTCTATGACACGTATAGTGCTCAAATTTTGTGTAAGTGCATCTAGCATCAATGTGCGTAGTTGCGCCTAAAATGGGCGGTAATGCAAAAGTGGGCGTGGCACCTCCCATATGAAGTGAAAACCAAAATTACACCTACTGTAATTTTGTGTAAGTGCATCTAGCATTAATGTGCGTAGTTGTGACAAAAATGGGCGGTAATGGAAATGTGGGCGTGGCACCTCCCATACGAAGTTAAAACCCATTTTCGAATATATGCCGTTCTATGGCAGATAAAAAACTGAAATTTTGCAGTAATTTTTCCTTCTACAAAAGATAACTAAAAAAGAATTTCTAGGCCCAATAGAATTCTGCTTGCATAAAGCATGGATTTGAAAAAAAATTTTTTTTTGATTTACTAGTTTTTCTTAAAATAAAGCTTCGTACATAGAAAAAGCACTCTGAGCCGTGCATGATGGGAGAGTTTATGAGAACCAAATCAATTTTGCCCAAATTTACTTCTAACCCATCTTAACAGCTTCTTTAGTGTATTCGCAGAATATATCTAAGGCTTGTGGGGAATTTGAATCCAACTGCTACGGCCACTAATGTGGACTGTGCAGGAATCTGGCCAACTTTATGGTAAAAACTTATTATATTCAGATCATTTTAATCCTCTTCCTAGTCTCTGGCGCTTAAACAAAATTTTCGAATCCATTTAAGCCGACCCCAACCCTCCCCCAACCACCATATCGCATTAAATATTCCGGTAATCCTGTGAAACAAAAAATCCTCAATGCTTTTGACCATTTATTATTCCTCCTGCCGCCAAATAAAAATTGAAATGCAATTCGGTGAAAGAAAAACAAAAACATCGACATCCTTGTGGACGCTAGTATTCATTGGTTTAGCGAGGCGTTAGAATAAATATCCTTCAATATCGGAGAACAACATTGAAGCCGAGACAGGCCAAACAAAACGCCAGGCAAGTACTCATTTTTTGTGTTAAACCCAACCAAACCAAAAAAGGATATGGCTTATCAACATGCCATGGGTATCGAAGGTTTATTGGCATCGACTTAAAACAACAACAACAGTCACACACGCATAAACTCCCACCCTTTGGAGGCAACGAAAGGACGTTAAGGTATATAAATAACCGTTTAACGCCTACGTCTTCCTTTTTGTAGTCATGCTGGGTGAGCGGGTGAAGGCAAATACCACCAACACTGAGCCAGTGTATAAAAATGATGAGAAGTCGAAAAAGTAAATAATACCCTTCTCAGGATAATATTACACCATTAAATTGAAAGCAATCAAAATGAAACATTCAAAAACTAATATAAAAGAAGAAAGAGATGAGCTGAGATGAGATGAAAAAAGAGGAATAATAAATTTCAATTTCAACGCAATATTTGCCCACTCTGCCACACACCATAAAAACCGGCAGCAACACAACACCACGAATGGCCAACAATACCTCGAACAAATAACAGCAACATCCAACGCAGCAGCATAAACAAAAACTCAAAGTCATTTATATTTATAAATTCGAAAGAAAACAAAACAGGAAATAAAAAATATAAACGCAAAAAAGCGAAAACACAACAGAAACAATACACAAAAAATACGAGATGAATAGCATTAAATGTGTGTGGCAGGAAAAACCGAGATGAACATCAACAATGAAAAAAGTTGATGATAAACTCAGAGACTCGGCCACAGCACCGCCCAGCCCAGAAAGGCCTTAGATTGTGAGCTCAACAATCATATCGTCATCATATGTAGGATCAAGTATTTTATAGTTGAGTTGGTGTTGAGCTACAGCAAGTGTTTTTGGTTTAATACAAAGTTTGATACATTATCCTTCTTACTTTTAAATGTCGTCAGCTCCCATGAGGCCTTCCTTGCCTGGATTTTAATCCATATGAGACTTGAGAGATTCAGTTTTACAGTCCCTCCTTTGCACTTGTTTCTGGAATATTTTTATATCGATTTTTTTATCACATCTGTCTCCCGAACTTGTCTGTCGTCCCGAAAACGTGGACATAGACTGCCGAAAAAACAAGTGTTAGCAATAAAAGAAAAATGCCGCATTAAACAACACCAACAATAAAACCCTAACGAAAGGAAAACAAACCGAAGGAAACTACGAAATGCGGATGTTGTCAGTCATTCCATGTACTGGCAAACCAAAAACACAATCAAACACTCACACTCACGTCGCCGGCTGGCAGCCTTGAGAGGACACCAATAACTTGCCAGCAATTTGAAACCAGCCGAACGAACAAAAGGGGTCCAGCAGGGGGAAAAACAGAGAGCAGAGCAAAGCAGGAAACGAAAATGAAATGGAAAATAATAAAGAACAAAAATAAGTAATATAAATACGAAAATAAAATAAATAATACAATGTTTAACCTCTGAAATAAATTAAAGATGGGTTGGACTGGGCTGGGCTCAGCCTCAGCCTTAGCCTCAAATTGCAAAAGGATAAAAATCCATCAAATCCATCTCAGATAAATATGCTGCGGGCGACGACAAAGACAGCAAATACAACAGTGGCAGCAAGCACAACAGTGGCAACGTCCAAAAGTCCATAAGGCTACAAGAGAAGAATTTCCCGAGCAGACAAACTTTCCCTGTTGTTTTGTTGTTGCCAACTAAAATCACATAAAAATTCAGTGTGAATAGAAATGCCATTGAATATGATAACGGCTACCAAAAAAAGCAATAACCACCATAACAACAACAACATCTCCAGCAGCATCAGGGCAATACCAACAACCACAGTATAAGCAGCAATAGTAATAATCGAAGAGAACAGAACAGAAGACGGATAGCATAGCTCCCAAAATAATGATTTTTGGTGTCAAATGCTGGATGAATGTTCGAGGGAGTTTTAAGGCTTTGGCGGTGTCACAAGCAATGGCATGGTGGCACATCATATACCCCATTGTGCAAAAGTGGGAATCAGGTTTGATGTAATTGTTTCCTGATTATTTATGGAGAGAAGAGAAAACTGGAGAGAAGAGAATTGTTTGCACACGGTAGGGGTTCCACTGTGGTTTTATGTGGGGAGGTATAAACACATGCGAAAACGTTTTTGTCAACGATATTTGTCATCCGATATATTTCATATTATACCAATAAATTTGGTTGGTATCAAGCAACAACGGAATGAAATGTAAAGGGTGATTTTTTGAAAGCTGTAGTAAAGTTTTTCAAAAAAAACACATAAAATTCATGAAATCTTTATTTGAATCGATAGTACGGTCCATATAATTTAATGTTTGAAGATTATTTCATGCTAATGTTGACCTTGACTGCGCCTCAAACGGTCCATCCGCTTGGTCCAATTTTGGCATTTCCACGTTTTTGAGTAACAGAGACCCAATTGGTGCGAACGGCGACGAATCGAAAATTGGTGGTCATCATTAACACTGGCCGATACAGCTGCGATATTTTCTTCAGTTCGCACTCTACGTAAGCGTGTTGGTGGTTTAATGTCCAACAATGTAAATTTGGTGCGAAATTTAGTCACAATAGCCCGAATAGCCGCTTCATTGGGTCGATTAAACTGACCATAAAATGGAAGCGCGCGATGAACTTTCTTAACAGAGCAAGCGTTGTTCGTTTGTAAGACGATTCATGGTTAAATTATAGACCAAACTGAAGATGTTTGACAGTGAAACAAAACACAAAACGTGCGTCAGCTGTTTAAACCAGTGTTGCCAAAAAGATAATAGCTAAAAAATCACCCTTTATTTACCGAAAAAAGAGATTAAAGTAATGTTAGGAGTAAAAATGGGATAGACAAACGTTCAGAGCAAAAACGGGTTAATCGATTTTCCATTTTGCCCGCAGCCAAACATTAGTTCTTCGAATGACAACCCCTCAAATCTAGAATTATGAAATTTGTGGAACATAATTCAAGCTGGTTCCAAAAGAATTTGTGGGGGAAAGGAAAATTGTATACCTTGTCCCAAAATATTTCGGTTATATCACTGTCCATTCAGTGAGCAAGCCAGTTTTTCCACAATTTTCAAATTATTTTGAAGCCTCATTAAATTCTGATATTTTATTTATTTCTATTATCAATTTTTTAATATAACCCATTGAAGCTTTAAATTTTTAGAGAACGTCGAAAATATGCCCAGAATGATTTTTTTAGGGAGAAGTATTGATGTAATAATTTATAAAAATCGATATAGACATTAAAACAACACAAATGTTTGTAAAATGCAATCGGAATTCTCATATTCTCCTATACCTCATGCATGGTATAGGTTAAACCAATTGCGAAATTTAATATACACTTGTCAGCGGGATTTTTAATTTTTGTGGAATAAACAAATGCCTATAACTTTTCAAGTTTACCATTTTTCCCCTAAGATATGTGTAAAATATTTTTTAATATTTTTATTTTTTAAGGAGATTATTTCATGAGATTTTCGAAAGAAATAAAAAGATGTTAATCTTGTGATTTGGATGTTGTGAAAATTTAGCTCTTCACTAATGAATTTAAGATCGGGTTATTATAAGAGAAATGTCTTTTATTTGGAAAAAGACTTAAATCTAATTTAAGTTGTAACAAATAATACACTTTTTGATTACTTTCAATTGCTATTTCAAGGAATCCGCCGCTACCGGGGACCTGCTGGTTGTTACTACAACACTCTAACAATCTGAGATATCCTCTGTTGAGAGTGTTGAATAACTAAAACAAACCATTTTTAGGTAAAATTACAATAGGAAACCTAACAAAATATTTGTTTAATATGAACTAATAACAAGTAAAAATGGTGTTATAATGCTTTACCTCTTTTACCTCCGCCATGGTTTGCATTCCATTAAGGCTATCGATTTTTGTAGAAGTACAATAACATTGCAGAACAATGCAAAATTTTTTAATAAGCCAAACTAAAATAAATTAAAATAAGAAAATAAAATAAATTAAAATTAAAATAAATAACTTTATAAATAAATAAAAAATTTGAAACCGCGCAAAAGTAAATACAAGGAAGTAATCTTCAAAGCGGCTTAAATACGCTAAATAATGGGGGATAGTGGGAACATTTTCAGCTACAACCGCTTGGTATATGAATTTTGAATCCATTATCTCTCACGTACACAGTGCAAGATAACCTAACTACATGATTCTAACCATTTTTGCGTAAAAGTAAGTAAATATTTGGAAAAAGCTTTTTATTTTGCCTGTCTATGCAGTCAGAGAAATGTATACAGCGAAATCCATGATTCTAGCTACGGCCATTTTGTTGGTACCATTTTTAACCCATTTTTTCCCATTTTACCCTCTAAAAAGTACGACTTTCTAAAATCTCTTTATTTTACCTGTCTAACCAATTCGAGGGATGTTGGCCACAACTACGTCTGAGGTGGTTCATTCGGTAGGTCCAATTATGGGCTACTCTTTCGAGCACTGGAGAGCCCATTCACTGAAAAAATAACGAAAATTTAAATCGCCTAGCTTCAATTCTTCCAAGCTGCTGAGAACGACAACGAATCGATTAGCCTCGGTACTCTTTCTCACAGAACGCTGCTTTCGGTAATACAGCTGAACAACTTTGAGGCGCTGTTGTGGTGTAAGTGTTTCCATGAGGACTGATCTGTCAAACAAAGCCTATCAAAGATCAAACCTCTCGATGAATCACCCGATATTTTGTTTTCTAATTTACAAATGTCAATTTTCACGCTGTTTACACAAAAATTAAAATTAATTTAATTAATTTTAATTTTTTAAATAAATCTTTTGTGTCTGCAAAGAGTGTCATAACTTCTACATTTACCCATTGATTTTTTGCACAATGTAATTGTTTTCTGCGTTGGAATGTTATTTATTAAATATAGAATATTTTTTAGATTTTTTTTTTCTATTTTTTATTGATATGATTTATTCGCAAAATAAACAAGTTACAGATCCTTCCGAGTCGAATCTTATTTAACCTCCACCACGGTGTGCACTCCACGGTATTTTTTAGTACTACCTACACTGAAAGAATTATTTTCATAATATTGAAATTTAACCTCAGTGAAATTTTTCATTAAAAGTAGCCAAAGAAACATTTCATAAAATGTATGAAACACGTTTCATAAAGCACAAATCAATGAAAAGTGTCATAGAATTTATGAAACATTTCTTAGAAATTATGAAATACAGTTCTTCGTTCGAAGAACCTCAGTGAAATTTTTCATTAAAAGTAGCCAAAGAAACATCTCATAAAATGTATGAAACACGTTTCATAAAGCACAAATCAATGAAAAGTGTCATAGAATTTTTGAAACATTTCTTAGAAATTATGAAATACAGTTCTTCGTTCGAAGAACTTTTGTCATAAAAAAATCATTACTTTTTCATAATATGATTTATGAAAATTTTCATAGATTTTATGAAGAAAAATCATTAATTTTATGAAAGAGTTTCATAAATAGTAATAACTTATACTGAAGTTTCCAATATAAACAGAAAGCAAGAAAAGGTCTGACTCGTTGACTAACCAATCAGACAACCACCATTGCGAGAGTCTTTGCAATGAATATGTCTTTCAACTAAATCAGGGTTCAAGCTTATGTCAGAGTTAACAGAGTACAAATGAGAATTGCTAGCATTCAACGATTAAAGTCAACGCACTAAAAATGTAGTTTTAAGTTATGAAACATTTCATAAAAACCGTGAAATCCTTCATTATATTTATGGAGACATTTCATAACACAAATATATTATTGGTTATGACATATTTCATAATATTTAAGAATTGTTTCATTAATACTATGAAACCTTTCTTTGATTTTATGAAACTAAGTTTCACTAATTTAACAATTTTGTTTTATGATATATGAAATGTTTATGAAAAAATTTTATGAAACGTATCATGTTATTTATGAATTTTCAATGCATACTAAGAAAAAATTCACTAAATTTACGAAAAACGTTTTATGAAATCGCTTCATAAATAATATGAAGGGAAATTCTTTCAGTGTACAGCCGTTTTGGTAGTACCACTTTTATTCCATTTTGGTACACTCGCCCTAAAAAGTACTAGTGTCTAAAAATTAGTTTACTTTACGAATCAGTCAGAGTAATTTCATGATTTTAGTTTCAGCCGTATGGTCGTACTATTTGTATCCCTCTTCTCTCTTCCTACCACTTAAAAGTACGAATTGCGAAATTTCCACTTATGTTACAAGTCTGCGTAATTAGAAGCATTTCTACTTTTATACCTTACGTTTCTACCTGTTGTCGTTTGATTGCCACCACTTTCATACCTTTTACCCCACTTCACCCCTCTTAAAGGAGTGAATTTTGCAAAACTATATGTTTGGTTCACATAGGCGATATAATGGGAATACTAATAATGTATAATAATATGTACGTTCCAAGTTTTGAATATAAGGTGGAAACTTTTAAAAAATATTGGTTAAATATTAAAAATCCTTGTACATTAGGGCGTACCTAAAAAAAAAAGTTCGCCATACACCTACGAATATGAAGTATTATTGAAAGGTAGTTTCAAAATTTTTTTTTTTATTTTTTTTTGCCGAACGTAGGGGTCGCGCTTTTACATTTTTCTATATAACTTCTGCATTTATAAACGGATTTTAAAGTGTGATACATCGATGTTTTAGTCTCGACGAGGCCGACTTTTTTGTATTTGAAGTCATTGAGCTCAAGCACCCCCTTCTGGTACTTACCCATCATATCTCAGTTGCTACTACCCTAATGTACCACTCTA
Organism: Polietes domitor; assembly: GCA_947397865.1. NCBI lineage: Eukaryota > Metazoa > Arthropoda > Insecta > Diptera > Muscidae > Polietes > Polietes domitor. Next base: position 16,085 of record CANDYM010000116.1, read on the forward strand.
ATATCAGAAAATTAAAGCTCGCATAAAATCATGAATCATGCTTGAGCTCAATGACTTCAAAGACAAACAAATCGGCCTCGTCGAGACAAAAACATCGATGTATCACACTTTAAAATCCGTTTATAAATGCAGAAGTTATATAGAAAAATGTAAAAGCGCGACCCCTACATTCGGCATAAAAAATAAAAAAAAAAATTTTGAAACTACCTTTCAATAATACTTCATATTCGAAGGTGTACGGCGAACTTTTTTTTTTACTTGTAACCTGGTACGCTCTATTGTACTTACAATATCCTCTTGTCCAATTTGAAGTAACACTTCAGGGAAGCATTGAATTCGAAATTTACAGAGAAGGCCGTCAAAAATCTACAATATAATTGACAACAATTGTAGCTTCCACCATAACACATCCGATTAAAAGCCTGTATTGTTGGACTCTTCGCATACTATCGAACTTTAACGATACTCCAGAATAAAAATTTACTCTTATTAGTCTCCAAGTAACACACAAAGTTTCCATCTTTATAAGAGGGTAAAGGACCCCGCAATTAAAATTTCCCAATTTTTCACCAGTTTAAATCTTGATAACTTAAACTTGTTATCTCATTTTTCACCGTTACTCCTCCAGTTCCCTTCCCAACGCACATCCAACCAAACCGTCGTCTATCTATCTACATTTACAACTTGGTACCTCCGATTAAAATCTCACACATACAGACAACAGCACATTACCAGTTGTGAGGTTATAAAAGTTCGAGAGCGAGTACGAGAGTGCGTGTGTTTGTTTGTTTAAATTATATTCCGTCAGTCAGTCACTGTTTCGTTTTTCAGAATGAAAGCTTTACGCGTCGGAGCCTGATACCTGCCCAGTCACTTTTGTATTGTTTTGCCGAGTACTATACTACACGGACACGGACGGAGTCCCCTTCGCACTGTGTACCTTGGTTTGCTATTTTACTAGTGAAACGCACACACACACGTATGTATGTATATGAGGACGGACGGACGGACTACATGTGCATGTGAAACTAAACGGAAACAGGCAACGTTTCCGTTTTTGCTTTTTTTCGCTCTTTATTTGTTTTTCAGCAGCCGCTGTTGTTACCGTTGTTTGTTGATGCGGCTGTTGTTGCTGCCGTTGCTGCTGCTTTTTGAGCCGGCATTTAAAGAACCATAATTGCCGGATGTGTAGATTGTGTGAACCTGTAAAACCCATAACCATACCCGTAGTATTTCATATTTGTATGAAGTCTCAAAGAGCACAGACCAGGGCAGACCAGGTCGGACCTTATGAGACCCCACCACCAGTCCCCCTGACAGTCCTTCCGTCCATCCATCCGACCATCCATCCATCCGTACCAGCCAACAAACATTAAATAAACATACAAATAAGTCGTCGCTAAAGGAACGGAACTGCTCCGACCCATTTCCCACATATAAATTGTATACAAACAAACAAATACAAATACAAATATAACAAGTTATGTGTATATGTATGTCTGCTATATTTACTGTTCTGGGCTTTTGCCATGTTTTTTTCCCTGTATTTTGACATGACCTTTTATACGAAATAAACACTTTATATTGAAACCCTGGCAGGTTGGCTGGCTGCCTGACTGGCATACTCGTATCTGAGTGAGAGATAAAAATCTGAAAATGCTTTAGGCTGTGGCAAGAAGTTCAAGTTTAAGTGGCACATGGCAAATGTGGAAAGTCATTCTCTATAGTGAATTTCTCTCTATGTACTGGTGTGTGTGTGTTTGGAACCCAGGTAATGTTCACAAATATCATCATCATCCTGGAAACTTTAAGTGTTGTTCATTTGTAAAATCCAATTTGTTTGGGCTACAGGCATCATTCATTTATATGAACAACAATAGTACTGTTTATTCCCGGGTATTTTTGATAAGTAAACTCAGCAGTATCTATTTACAATTGTATCGTCATCTTGAATATTTTGAAATGAATGTTATGTAGGGAAATCGTACTACAGGAGAATGGGTCTATTATTTGCCTAAATACTTGCAGGGTCATGGTAAAATGCCGTGGGGGTATTTCCAGACAACACCCTCTTGACCAATTTAATGGAACACTTAGAGGAGGCTTTGAATATAAAATATCTACAATTGACAACAATTCCTTCCATACCAAACCATTTCAGGTCTGAAAACATATGGGTATTACACTCTGCAACAAAATATACAAATTTTGTGACCGAGACCTAAAAATTAAATTTTTGTGTGCATTGAGACATACTTCTTGAGAAAATCAGCATACAAACAAATTTTTTATGTATATTTCTTTAACATTTTTTACTAAAATTCCCATATTCGCCAAAGGTTCTCATTTTGGAAATACAGGTCCGATCAACGCTACTTATATGTTAGATTAAATATATTGATTATAAAAGTGGCGAATTTCACTTTCACATAGATACAGTGGTTCAGGAAATTGAGACTCAAAAAAATTTTTGTTGACACGAAAAAATCGTAAAAACTATAAAAAAAACTGAAAAACTTTTTTGTTCTTTTTTTTAATAGCCAAATCTCTGACGCAGAAACCACAGAAACATGAGATATTTGGATAAATTTTAAAATTATGTCACTCTTTGTTTGTATGTATTGTTGGTCTGTTATGTTGTATGTGTTGTCATTTATTTTGGTTTAAGACCAAAGGTTGTACTGAAGTCTTCAGCAGAACCCAAAATTAGCAAAAAGGCAAAGTGAGACCTTTGCAGCTAAAAGTTGACTGCGCAGTTTCGATGGGCGCTACCCCATCTCGTCAGAACTTTGGCAACGAATGTATGTCTTTGACTTAAATCAGGGTTCATATTAGTACCAGCGGTCTCATACGACTAATGAGAAGCGCTGATAAACAAAATATTCCACCGAACTAAGTCGACACACTAAAAATCTCACTTTGCCAATGTTATGCATGTGCTCGCATCGCTCGCAACAATGCAAAGGTTGTTGTTGTACGGTATGTGTTGTCATTTATTTTGGTTTAAGACCAAAGGTTGTGCTGAAGTCTTCAGCAGAACCCAAAATTAGCAAAAGACGTATAAGAATTTAAAATTAATATATATTATATATATTTGAGAAAGTTCCTTTTGTAAAACCATAACATTTTAGGAATATCATTTTCCCAAGTGAGTGGGAATGCATTCTTCATATGGCATCACAGAGGTATGATGTCCTTTTTACACCCTGAAGTTATCGGGTTCGAAAACTGTCCCGGGAATTGTTTTTCATTGCTTTTTATACCCTCCACCTTCAGGATGGGGCTATACTAACTTTGTCATTCCGTTTGTAACACCTTGAAATATCGACCTGAGATCCTATAAAGTATATATATTCTTGATCGTCATAAAGTTCTAAGACGATCTAGCCATGTCCGCCCGTCCGTCTGTTGAAAGCACGCTAGTATGCGAATGAAAGTAGCTAGGACATCCAAATTTTCCATAAATGCGTCTATAGTCGTAGATCAATTGGGCAAAATCGGTCCAGAGGAAAAACAATTTCCCTCACAAGGACTGAAAATACCCATAATAGCGACTAATATTTTAGAGTATTTAAGCATATTTTTTCAATATGTCTGTTTGTACATACTTGATATTGGCATTCCCCCTATAATAAAAACGTGCACCATACGGTGATTCTTATTCGCAGGGTGTGAAATGGGGCACAAAGGGATAACAATGGTACCTATCAAACGAAAACAGCACAAAATTCGGTGGGTACACTCCTTTAATTGAGTAGATACATAATATAAAAGTACTTTTCCCAAATTCGTACTTTTAAGGGGTGAAATGGGAAAAGAGGGATGAAAAAGGTACCAACCAGCTGCACCTAGAAAAATGAAAATCGGTGCATTCACTGATTTTCTTCACTAGTTTTTCCAAATTCATACTTTCTAGGGATACAATGGGAACAGAGGGATAAAAATGGTATCAACTAAACGGCTAAAGCCAGAATGATGAAATTTGGTGTGTACATTCCTCTAATTTCGTAGACAAGTAAAATAACGAGATTTTAGAAAGTCGTACTCTTAAGGGGTAAAATATGGACAAAAAGGGATAAAAAAGTTACCAACCAAATGTCAGCAGCTAGAATCACGGAATTCGGTGTATACATTCATCTGACTGCATAGACACCCAAAATACAAAGATTTTTCAAAATTCGTACTTTTTTACTTTTGCGGCAAAAATTGGATGAATAATGAAGTTAGGTTACCTTGTATTTATAGTATAAACGAATTGGTAGCCTTGCCTTATAAGTGTGATTTGAAAGAATAAAAATATTATATTTATTTATAAAATTATTTTTTAATTTTTTTTATTTGTTTTGGTTTACCTATAATAAAAATATTTATATTTTCCTGTAATATTACTGGAGGGGTATATAAAGTTCGGCCCGGCCGTACTTAACGCCGTTTTTACTTGTCATAAATAAACAATGTTAAATTGTCTATAATTTTATTAATTGAAACAATTTTATTTAACATTTTTTTTTACTTCAAATATTATTTTTTAATTTTTAGTACTTCATAATAGACCTCGGATTTGTGAATATTTTTCATCCGATTGCAAATCAGCATTGTATTTATAAGTTATATTTTCAAATATAAAATATTTGAAAGCACGTCCAAAATAAGTGAAGCAAATGCAAAAAATTATGCCAAAGATATGCAAACAACATTATCATATTTAGTCTACGCAGCCACACCGGTTTTCAATATTCTAACTGCAGCCATTTGATTGTTACCATTTCTATCCCCTTTCTCTCCCTAAAAGTATTTTTTTAATGTTCTTTACATTACACGTTTACACAATCAGAGGAATTTCCGCACCGAATTATATGCTTCTAGCTGCAATAATTTGGTTGGTACCAATTTTATCTCTCTTTGTTCATTTGACCCTAAAATATAGATTTACTTTTCGAGTCTACGTAGCCAGAGTGAAATATAAATTGATTTTCATTTCATATTCCAGCTGCATTGGTACCATTTTTATCCCCTTTCTCCCAGTTTTTCACTAAGAGTACACATTTTTCCTTTCCTTTTCCTTTTTCCTTTTATTTTATACATCTGTGCAGTCGGACACCCCGATAATTCGGTAGCAATTTTATCCTTTTTTCCACATTTCCCTCCATTTTATATCCTCCACCTAAGGATGGGGTATACTCACTTTGTTATTCCCTTTGCAACACCTTGAAATATTCATCGGAGACTCCATAAAGTATATACATATAGTCTGGGTCGTGGTAAAATTCTAAGAGTCATGTCTGTCTGTTGAAACCCGAAGACTCACATAGACATATTTTTGCCCTTTGCGCTGCCACAAAGACAGAAAAGAGTAATGCAAGCCAGAACTCTTCCTCGTCCCAACTCATTTAAGTCCCCATAAAAGTAGGACCCTAGCGTAGCACGCCTCCTTTCTGACTAGGCAGGACATTCACATAAGAGGTGCTTCACTGATTCTTCCTCTTCCTCATTACCACAACTCCTGCAAAAATCGTTGCTCGGGACCCTCATTCTCACAGCGTGTTTACCTATCAGACCTGTCACGATAGACACAATTAGAGAAACTTCCGGCCGTGTCAACGCCAGCAGGGTTTTTAATCGGTTTAGGCCCATGTGCGATCACATGACTTTAGAGTGTGAGCAATTGGCAATTGTCGACCATCTATTTTCCGCTAATTCAATGGCTCTTTCTCGCAGAAGAAACTTGCAAGTAGCTAGTGGCATGCCAACAGATTCTAGTTCCCCTGGAGCTTTTAAGGTAGATCCTAGCCTTGCTAGCTCATCGGCTCAACAATTCCCTGGTATATACCTGTGCTCCGGCACCCAAATAAGGTGGATGTTGAACTGCTCAGCCATCTCGTTTAGAGATCTGCGACAGTCGAGGACTGATTTTGAGTTCAGGAAGACATTACTCACAGACTTTATAGCTGATTGGCTGTCCGAGAAGATGTTGACTCCAAATTTTGTTAGAATATTACATCTTAGCCAGTCCACAACTTCTTTTATCGCCAATATTTCGGCTTGATACACACTGCAGTGGTCGGGGAGCCTCCTTGCAAGGTTTAGTCCTAACTGCCTAGAATAGACTCCAAGGCACACTTGATTGTTTAGTTTGGAACCATCTGTATAAAAGTCCACATACCTTTTCTTACCTGGGATACGACTGTTCCAGCTCGACCTCTCAGGTATTAGTGTGCGATACTATTGGTCAAAATGTGGTTCGACCAGAGTATAATCTACATTGCATATGGTGTCAGGCAAGATATTAAAACTGTGACCAATCCCAGTGGTTGACCAGAGTGACAGTTCTCTAAGACGAATAGCTGTAGCTGAGGCGTATTGGTTTGCTACAATATCTAAGGGCAGTAGATGCAAAACGAGTGCATCTGTCTGTGTGGTTCTCAGTGCTCCCGAGGTACAGAGTGCGGCCATTCTTTGTACTCTAGTAAGAATGGAACAGGCGGTGGGTTTCTGAAGTGCCGTCCACCATACAACACATCCATACAACATAATTGGTCTTACTACCGCAATGTATAGCCAGTGTACTACTCGCGGCTTGAGACCCAACTTTTTCCCTATCGCACGTTTGCAAGAATATAGCGCCACTGTTGCTTTCTTTGCTCGTTCAACTATGTTGACTCTGAAGTTCAGCTTCCTTCAATTTTGTTTTTCATTTCTGTTTTATATTCACTGGAAATTTGTTGCGTACATTCATCTTATAGCGTAAAAGCACCAAAAAGTAAATACATGTTTTAGCGTGCGAAATGTGACAAAAAGGGATAAAAATGGTACCAATGATACGATAACAGCTAGAAACATGAAATTTGGAATGTACATCCCACTAATTGCGTAGATGTGTAAAATAGAGGGATTATTCAAAATTCGTACTTTTAAGGTATACAATTGGAAAAGAGAGATAAAAACGGTACCAACCAACCCGCTGAAGTTGAAATTATGAAATTCGGAGTGTACTTTCATCTGACTGTGAAGATGTGATATAAAAAGGATATTTTCGAAATTTGTACTTTTAGTCGGAAAATGGAGCGAATGGGGATAAAAATGGTATCAACCAAAAGGCTGCTGCTATAATAATGTAATACGGTTCTATATGCGATTAGATTTGTTAACTACCAAACAGCTGTAGCTAGAATCATGATATTCAGTATTTGCACTTGTCTGTCTACGTAGAATAGGAAAAATAAGGTACGAATTTTTCTAAATTCATACTTTTAAGGTCAAAATGGGAAAATGAGTGAAATTGGTACCAATCGAACGGCTGCATCTAAAATCATGAAATTATGTGTGTAAAATATTGGATCATCAATATTAGAACTTTTCCTATCAAAATGGTACAAAATTGACATTTAGGCTGCAGCTGGATTAAGAAATGGCAAATGGGGAAAATCGTGTTTGGGGGAAATTGTTTCTTCCTAATAATAACTGACGATACACCAAATATTTAGGGCATATTGAAGATTGCTGCCTTATTTTCTCTTTTTTATTACACTTGACGTTTTATATAATATATGACTATATAGTAGTATATATCTATATATGACTATATATAGAGCATCACTATTTATTTAAAACAATGCGCATAAGTATAAAAATTTTCCTAATATGGTACTGCATTTCGGAAGATTCTAAGCTGCCGGTAATATTGTGGAATGCACTCCTCCGTGGTGGATGGTAAGTAATATTCGGTGCGGCCGAACTGAACTTCTTTTTACTTGTTTTAACTTATTCGAGTGAGGTTAGCTGAAGTAAATCGACTTTGTATCATTAGAAACGCAATCCTATGGTTATGGGCTGCACGAGTGACCAAAAGAACAAACTAAGATGGATTCTGAAATGTTTTTGAATTCTATATATGGGTAGTACTAATAAATACTCATCATTAATACCAACTCGCCATCTCGTGAACATGCTCTCCAGAATCCTGAAGTGCAAAAGGTACCCACAGAGCTGATAAGTAACCTTAACATCTCATGTTAAGGTTACATGTATCTTCTTTTATTGAGCCTGGCTCTTCTTTCATAGCCCTGAAATCCCCAGACGACACTGTCTAAAAGCAGCTCTTATCATCTAATTTACTTAAGTTATATTAAATGTTAAATAAAACAAATATTTTCCTCTCTTTCTCGTACTCGTATTAAAAGATAATTCCAAGAATTTAATATGACCTCATCAGAGGACAGTTTAATAATGTACCGAACGAACGAGCGAACGAGCACTCCTCCATGGCCAAACATTGGCACAGCCACTGAGAGACTTAGACTTAATAAATGTGCTGGCTATTTGTTTTCAACATAGTCGTCGCCCCCTTCCCCCTTTTCCACACACTCTACTCTCAGCCGGTGGTTGTGGATGTGGCAACATGCTTACTATCCAAACATCGTTATTGAAGTTTATTACTCCCGCTACTCACATTGCCAGCACTTATCTATTTAACTATTTTTATTTTCATGCTTCAATAATAACAGCCTCAGTCAATCTAAACGAGGAAGCGTCCTCATGCCCAGGCACTAACCCACAGATGCACAGAATCCTTATTGTTTTCACACACACAGAGAGACACCCACGCAGACTGGTAACACACACAAGGACAAATGGTCCACTGGACAGATCCCAGTATAACAACATCATTTGTCTCAACATCCCCACTCGTCATCTTTCGTTTGTTCGTACGCTGGATGGTTGGTACGTCGCTGCGTCCGTCCGCTCGTCCAAAAGGTACTTTAGTGCACAATCATACCACATTTATCTCTAATGTTGCCAAAGACAAACTTATGTTGTTTTTGATGGGTTTCTCGTACCTACATACGTTCGCTGGGCTATTTTTCCTCCTCTCATTGGCGCCACAGCCAATGCTCAAGCTCCATTGAGCATTGCCTGCCATTACTTTGTTTTCCTACTTGTCCTCAACAGTGATGAGGATAATGGCCATTGAAGTGATCATTGAACACACGAGGCGTCGTAGACGGACAGACGAACGGGCGGACGCACGGACAAAGGCGTTTGAGGTTTAGGTTTACAGCAGGGATTGGTGTCGCCGCCAAGTTGAGGGGCTGGACGAGCATAATGACGATGAACGGATAAAAGGCAATAACATCGTCTTCGGTATGGTAACAACCACATTTGTCCTTTGCCCTTGAGTTCAATAATAACAAATTATTTTGAACGAATTTAGTTTTTATTTTTTTAAATTTTGTGGACACCGAAAGGAAATTGAAGATGGAAGGTTACCGCAGGGACAGAGGTCAGAGGAAGCGCAAAGAGAGTAACCAAATCACTCAAATGTAAAGAAAATAAAAGTCAAGACCTATTGGAATAAGAATAACAACAAGCAAGCAAAAAATGGCAGTAAGTTCGGAAGGGTAGATTAGCATTACCATCTTTGTATATATATTATATTTATATATACATCATGATATCTGAATAATTACAAACTTTTTATTTTGCGCGTCTAAGCAATCGGAGGACTGTAAGCCAAATTTGGTACCAATTATATGAAGTTTTCCCCATTTTGGCCCTAAAAAGAAATATCTCTTTAGTGTGCGCGTCCAAGAAGTTAGATCAATGTACATATCAAATTTAAATATTCTAGCGGCCGCCATAGCTTAGTTCGTACCATTGTTATCCCTTTTCGCTTCATTTCCGCCCAAAAGTACAAATTTCGAAAAATCTCCTTTATGTGCAGCAACACAGTCAGATTACACTGTGCAACATTTTTGAAGTCATTTCAAAATAACCATATACGGACACCGCTACATGATAAAAGACCAAAAAAAAAAAAGACCCGTGTTTTTTTCCCCCAAAGTCATGCACTTTTTTTTTATGGGCCCCCAGAGATTTGAGGCCTCGGTGTAATTTTTGGAAAAAAGTGATCATATTCTCAGGCTCATATCTTGCAAACCGTTCGGAATTTTGATTTACTCTCTGAGGCAAAGTTCTAGCTCTTGTCATAAAGAACAAAAATTGTAAAATCAAAAAAACTTCATCTTCAAGGTCAAAATCGCAAAAAACTAAATCAAAATTCCGAACGGTTTGCAAGATATGAGCCTGAGAATATGATCACTTTTTTCCAAAAATTACACCGAGGCCTCAAATCTCTGGGGGCCCATAAAAAAAAGTGCATGACTTTGGGGAAAAAAAACACGGGTCTTTTTTTTTTGGTCTTTTATCATGTAGCGGTGTCCGTATATGGTTATTTTTTTTCGTGTTGCACTGTGTTAATGAAAAAATCAAATTTCAGGACTTCAGCTTGAGCTGTTTGGTTGGTACCATTTTTATCCCAGCGAAATTCATGGTTCTAACTATATCCGTTTGCTTGGTACCATTTGTATCCCTTTCTCCCCATTTTGATCAGAAAACCACCATTAAATATTATATATTTAAAAAATATCTGTATTATGCGAGTTTGAGAAGTCAGTGCGATGTACGTTGATTCTACCTATAGCCGTTTTTTGGGTACCAAATTTTGCCCTATTTTCCCATTTTGACCCTAAAGCTAAAAATTTCGATAAATTATTTTATGTTGCGCGTCTGTAGAGTCAAATTAATGTACATATCGAATTTCAAGTTTGCAGCTTCGGCCATTTGGTTGGTACCATTTTCATCCCACTTTGACCCTAAAAGTACGAATTACGAAATTATTATATTTGTAGTCTATGCAATCGGAGGAATGTCCCCACCTATGTTTTTGACTCTAAATATAGTAGTTTCCTTGGTACTATTTTAACCATCTCTCCCATTGTGACAACAAAACGTACCTAATTCGAAAATATCTTTATTATATGCGTTTAAAAATCAGTGCGATGTACGTACCCAAACAATTGATTCTACCCATATTCGTTTGCTTGGTACCACTTTTATCCCTTTTCCCTAACCCAAATTTCGAAAAATTCCTTTATGTTGCGCGTCTATATAGTCGAATTAATACATACATCGAATTTCATGTTTGTGACTTTGGCATTTGGATGGTACAATTTGTATCCCATTTTGACCCTAGAAGTACAAATTTCGAAAATGTTATATTACCCACCGAAATTCTAGCCTCTAGATATAGTAGTTCCCTTGGTACCAGTTTCTAAAATATCTTTATTGTACGCATTAAAACAGCCAGAACGATGTACACATCCAAATTGTAGCTATAGCTATAGGCATTTGCTGGGTACCAAATTTTCCCCCTTTTCCAATATTGACCCTAAAGGTACAAAATTCGATAAACTCCTTTATATTGCTTGTATACACGGTGAAATTAATTTACATTTCATGTTCGTGGCTTCGGCCATCTGGCCGGTACAATATTTATCCCATTTGGGTACATTCTACGCAGTCGTAGGAATGTACCCACCGCAATTCTAGCTTCTAGTATAGTAGTTTTCGTGGTACTATTTTTATCCCTTTCTCCCCATTTTGACCCTAAAACGTACCAATTTGGAAAATATCTTTATCATGCACGTTTAAACAGTCAGAGCTATATACACAGCCTTTGACCCTAAAGGTACAAATTTTTGAAAAAATACTTTATGTTGCGTTTATACAGCCAAGTAAATGTAGATATTGCTCGTCTACACAGTCAGAGGAATGTCCCCACCTAAGTTCTTGGATATAGTAGATTTTTTGTACCATTTTTATCCCTTTCTGTCCATTTTAACAAGAAAAGTACAAATTTCGAAAACGTCTATATTATACGCGTTTAAACAGTTAGAGCGACACACCCAATTTTTTAATTTACCTGTATCCGTTTGCTTGGTACCAACTTTATCCCTTTTTCCCATATAGAACCTAAAAATACAAATCTCGAAAAAATATTTGATATTGCTCCTCTATATATTCAAATTAATGCACACACCGAATTTCCGAGTTTGCGGCTTCCACCATTTAGTCGGTACCATTTTTATCCCATTTTGACCCTAAAAGATCGAATTTTTATCAAATGTAATTAATGATAATAATTGCTCGAATTCACAGGCAGAGGAATGTGCTCACAGAAATTATTGATTCTAGATAAAGTAGTTTCCTTGATACGAATTTTATCCCTTTTTCCCCATTTTGGCCCCAAAAGTACCAATTTCATAACATCTTTATTGTATGTGCTCGTCCATTTAGGAAAGAGACCACCGAAATTCTAGTTTTTAGATATATGGTATTGGTACCATTTTTATCCCTTTTTCCCATAATGACTCTAAAAGTACGAATTGCGATAAATGTTTTTATTGTTCATGTCGGAGCTGTCAGAGCAACGTACATACTGAATAATCACATTCTAGCTCTATCGACTTGGTTGGTACTATGTTTATCCCCTTTTCGCCTCATTTCACCCTAAAACAGCAATTTTCGTACAATCCCCTTATGTGGCGAGTCTACACAGAATTATTGTACTCACCAGGTTCCATGATTTCATCTCCTTTTTATCCCTTTTCTCCATTTTGAATCTAAATTTACCAATTTCTAAAAATCATTTTTATTTTACGTGTCTGAGCAATTTAAGGGATGGATGTAAACACAGAATTAAGTTTTATATATCAAATATTTTCTTTCCAAGAGTTTGAATGCTGCCTTCATGTCTTCATGACTGATGTTCTCAACACTAAGGTCTCCTTAATTTCAACGAATTAAAATCGAATCAAATTATAGTCATTGGTTATCCTTCCCCTTTTGGGCAAGTAGAGTAATCCAGCAAGTGTAAAGCCCTTTGTTTTTATAGTCACACAGAAATATACACACACAACAAATAGAATAGAATAGAAAAAAGGGAATAATGTAATAATTCAATTGGAAATTGCTTGTTGAGAATAACATAAAAAGGTGTATATCCGTGTCCTCCGTGTGTTCGTTGGGAGTTTAAAAAGATTAAGAGTGTGGGAGAAGGAAATGTGGGAATGAGTTCAACCGCCCGCCCAGCTCCTCAACAACAGATATGTAGGTACATTTGTATGTATGTACGTATATAAATAGATTAGGGTTGTTTTTCGGTTTTTGAGGAAATGGAGATGTTCAATAATTTATTTTTCAACAAAGTGTCAAAGTTTTTAACAAGAGTGTGAACTCTCTGCTGTGTTTACAATCTGTAACTAAAGGACAATTTATGCGATGTATTTATGTATGTATTTCCTTTTTGTTGTTCTGTTGTCTGTCTGTGTGTGTGTGCGTAAAAAGATATTGATATATAGGAGAGTGAGAGGAGGGGGAAGGAAAGGACAAAAAAGGGAAACTTTCGAAATCAATTTGAACGACACCTTTGGGCCAAATGACAAAGGAGTTAGATAAAGATGTTAAAAATAGCTAGAAGAACAAAAAAACTAAAATTAAGTTCAATCGTTACGTATGAGTAGTACTGCCGGACACAAATATCACTCAAGCGGTTGATACCTTTTTCTCAAAAATAGTTTCTACTCGTGGTGTGAAAAGAATGATATGGGGTAATACCCATACGGCTGAAAAGGATTTCAGCATGAAGGCATAGGAAATCCGAAAGCTCAATTTAATTCAATGCGTTTGCGGGGCAAGAGTATCATGAAGCCCCAAAATCCCAAGATCAAGAGGGCCTAAAAATAAGAAAAAAAAAAATGGAGTGAATGTTATCGAGAACTTGCTTTGCTATCACGTTGTAGGAAGTTCAAATTTGGAAAATTAAAAAAAAAAAAAAAATATATATATATATATATATATATATATATATATATATATAATTAAAAAATATAATTTTATATAAAATATAAAAATATATAATATGTAAAATAAGGTCAAAATGAAATATTTTTTTCAAAAACTATCAATATAATATGAAAATGGAAAATTAAAATATCGACCAAAAAAAAAAAAATGAAAATTGTCGATAACTGTATTGGTTATCGAAATTGAAAATTAAAAAAAAATATTTTTATTATCTTTGTTATCGAAATTAAAAAGTAGAAATAATTATGACAAGAGTATGATGAAGCCCCAAAGCTGACTATATTTTTGGAAAGAGGAAAATTGTCTGCATATTACCGATAAATAAAACTTAGGTATCAAGTTATAGGACGTTAATTTTTAAAAAATTACAAAAATAATATTTTTTTGTAAAATGAGGTCAAAATGGGAAAAACGAAAAAATTAAAATTTTCGATAACTGTATTGGTGATCGAAATTGAAATTTAAACAAAAAAATTTTATCATTTTTAGATTATTTTGAAAATGAGTCCAAAATGGAAAAATAAAATTTTCGATATCGAACCGGATATATAAAAAATCGATTTTTAGATCATTTGGAAAATAGCGAAATATCGGGTATTTTTTATAATTTTCGATACCATAAATATCGCAAAAAACTGAATTTAATAGAAAACTCAAAAAGTTAAACAGTTATAACTGGCTTAGTTATCGAGAGATTGCACAATATTTCCGCAAAAGGTGGTGTGAAGAAATTTGAAATAATTAACCCAAAACAACAATTCAGTGGTAACATCTTTAGAGGATATCGCGCGATTTTTTTAAATAATTTTTCATCTTTTAAATAATTTGTTGTAAATAATTTTTTTTCGTTTTTTTAATTTCCACAAGATATCGCTTATTAAGGCAGTTAGCGATAACTGAAAAAATTATCGAAATCAGTTTCTATTATTTTTCGATTTGGTATCCTTTGTAAACAAAAAATCGATAAAATCGAAGTGTGGTATCGATAACATACCCACCACTTTATTTAATTTTGAGGTCCTCTATCCTATGCCGCTTGCTTAAGTTTGCTGTCAATAATTATGTTTGATATTCATTTCCTTTTTAAAAAAATACACATAATTTTCATCGAATTTACACAATCGATTTCTAAAAAAGTTATCGAAAATTGTTTCTTCTAGTTTTTGATTTAGTGTCCATTGCAGTTAAAGTTTGAAATCAATTTTTCGTTGTGAAACTGTCAACTTTATAGCTAAGAGAGAAATCGATAACATGCTACCCATTTTTCATATTTTGTGGTCCTCTATCCGCTCTTCTAAGTTTTCTTACAATATTAAAAAAGTTATCACAATTTTTTTCTTCTAATTTTCGATTTTGTGTACTTTGGAACAAAAAAAATCGATTTTTAAGTTTTGTGGTCCTCTGTACTCTCTCCTAAGTTTTCTGTCAAAAATAAAAAAGTTATTGCAAAGGTTTTCTTCTAATTTTTGATTTTGTGTCCTTTGAAACCAAAAAAAAAAAAGAATTTTAAATTTTAACGTCCGATAAATCGGTGACAAAGCGAGATATCGATAACATGCCGACCATTTTTGCATATTTTGAGGTCATCTATCATTTCTCTTAAGTTTTCTGCCAATAATAAATTTTGTTATTGAATTCCCTTGTAAATGAAAATACACATAATTTTTTATCGAGTTACTACAATCAATAACTAAGACAGTTATCGCTGACTAAAAAGATATCGAAATCGCTTTCGTCTAATTTTCCATTTTGTGTTGAAAATCATATTTTTTTAGACTTTGACGTCTAACAACTCGATAACTAAGCGAGATATCGATATCATGTCGTCCAATTTATACTTGTTTTATACAAAAATATAGTCAGACCTTGGGGACTCATATATCAACTCTCCCCGTTTGACTACGTTTTCTTAATTTTTTATATATTTCGACAATATTTGAATATATGCAATTTTGATTATATTGAATCCTTAAAGCTCATTCTATAATTCCAGGTTGAGTCCAACAAGAAATAAAATTCAATTTTGATTGTGAAATTAACTCATATATTCAGGGCAGTGCGCAAAATTTTGACGTGGGGCAGGTGTTTTCTTCTAATCTTACTAAAAAGTGAAGGAGCTATTAAAAATCAATCAACATTCATATATGGCGTGGAATATTGAAAATATTTAGTCTTTGTCACAATTAGAAAATGTTTGATAAATTCGTTGGAAATTGGTTGTCTCGAAAATTTCATTTCAGATATTTAAATATTCATTTCAATTATTCAAAAAGTACTAACAAATTCTACATTTTATAGGTAGAATAGTCTATAGAAATTTTGAAAATGTATATTCTCTGGAGGGTTTGAACCCACCAGCACACGACCATGCATATATTAGGCCTGTTTTTCTTTAAGCCGGTATAACAAGCTGCGGTAACGAAAACGTTAATAAAAATTTAATTTTTTGCTCAAAATAAAAAATAATTAAAATTTTCACATTGTCGCCAACTACAATATAAATATATGTATCAAAAGAAATTTTCAAAAAATATTTTGTGCCGATTTTATTGGACTTAGCCTCGATAACAAACTGCGATAACGAAAACGTTAATAAAAATTTAATTTTTTGCTTAAAATAAAAAATTATTTTTTCACATTGTCGCCAACTACAATATAATTACATATATGTATCAAAAGAAATTTTCAAAAAAATATTTTGTGTCGACTTTATTGGACTTAGCCTCGATATCCATCATTTTGACTTACACTGGATAATTATCCAGGCTAAGTCAACAATTTTTAACACAAAATTATGTTTTCAAAATTTGTTTTCACACACATTGATATTGCTTTTGGCCACAATTTTAAAAAATAATTTTTTATTTTGCGTGAAATTTTAACATTTTATTTATATTTTTGTTATCGCAGCTTAGTTATCAAGTCTTAAAGAAAAACAGCCATATTGTATACAATGAATTTGACAATCAAAATTCTGAAATGAAGAAAATTTAATCATTTGAAAATGTATTTTAAATTTCATCACTTCTTATTGGATAAAATGAACTTAGAATTAATTGTAAATGTTCATATGTATTTCACCCTGGATAAAAGTTTGCCCTCCTCAGTGAATCCTTGAAAGCTGAGCAGAATTCTACGAAAATTAAACATTTAAATTCAAACATTTCTTTCACACGGAGTTCTCCGTTTCCCTCCGTCGCGAGCGTGTGTGTG
The DNA here is from genome assembly GCA_947397865.1 of Polietes domitor. Taxonomy (NCBI): domain Eukaryota; kingdom Metazoa; phylum Arthropoda; class Insecta; order Diptera; family Muscidae; genus Polietes; species Polietes domitor. Next base: position 33,002 of record CANDYM010000116.1, read on the forward strand.
GGTAAAAATAATTACAATTACATTTTATATTTCATGTTTTTATGTCATTTTAAATGTTGTGCACTGCTGGTCGGTCCAGCACAAACTAATAAAAATTTAATTTTCTGCGATTATATTTTTTAATAACATTCATGTCTTTCTTCTTTTTCTTCGTCTCTTTACAGCTTGGCCACAAACCACAACACACACACACAAGCATATCATATTCCGGGGAATAATTGCGAGCTGTAGGAACAGAAAAGGGAAACAGAAAAAACCCCAAAAACACAAGAAGAAATACACACAAAGGCTTCCACAAAGACAAACGAACAGAACAGAAGAAGATTCATTCCTTCAGAGGACAAAGAATATCATTAATTTTCTTTTATCACTAGCCCCCAAACACAAGAAAAGGGCATCCTCTGAGAAAAAGCTGAAAAGGACTTTCCATTTCTCATCTCAGCCAAAACTATAGCCCTCGACCTGAGCGTGCTAAAAATCGGTCACTAGTGTTATTGTGTTGTGGCTAACGATTATTGTTTATTTTTTAAGAGCGAGAGAGAGGGTTTGAAAAAATCCAAGAACAGCCATAAAAATGAAGTGCTATAAATGTCATCATATCGTAATGACCAACACGTGTTGTTGTTTTTGTTCCTCGTCACCAACAATGGCAACGGCAGCAACAACCACACTATCAATGACTACATCAGCGACGACAAGGACGACGACATCTTGCTTGCCAACGAGCCGAACAGCTTTCACAGCATCAGCATCATCGTCATCACCTACCTTTAGCTGGATTTTTATGACATTTGTATTCCTGCTGTTCCTGTTACCCACCCAGAATGCATTAGCTCGCCTCCACTCATCCTCCTCGTCGTCGGCGCTGCATAGCATGGCCGGCTTAGTGGGTGGCAGTGGCGGTGGCAGCGGTGTGGGTGGCGTCGGTTCCGGCATGGGTGGTTCATTATCCTCTAAAGATGCACACGGTAAGTTTTAGTGAGTAAGAGTTGATGTAAAACGAATTTTCGCTCTGTTCGCACACTTGAAGGGATACAGCGTCGCTTGGTCGCCGCCAAGGCATGAACATCATCATCAACATTTTAACACGTTGGTTGGTCTGTTTTGCATAAATATCATTTTATTTTACAACTCGCACTTTGTTTGAGTTGTTGTTTTTCCACAGGAGCACTTTAGAGTTTGATGTTCACTGCGGCCAGGGGGAAGGCATTGTCGTTGCATCCAAGCATTCGTAATAATATGGATAATTCGGAGTATACATTCCTCTGACTGCGTAGACACGGAAAATAAACGGATTTTTCGAAATTCGTACTTTCAAGGGATACAATGGTACTGAGTGATAAAAATAGTACCAACTAAACGACTACAGCTAGAATGATGAAATTCTAATTGCGTAGAAACGTCAAGGGGTAAAAATGGTACCAACCAATGGGAGCTGACTGCATAGACAAGCAAAATAAACATTTTTTTTCAAATTCGTACTTTTTCTTTTACGGCAAAAATTGGTTGAATCATGAAGATAGATTATTTTGCACAATGTACGTCTGATAATGGATTTTCAAAATTAGTACTTTTGCAATTCAAATAGAATGGAAATATAACCAACTGTAGCTAGCACCCACTATCCAACAATAGTTATTGTGTTTAAGCTTTTTGAAAATACAAATATAAGAACATTTATTTTTTGAATTGACGTATTGGTGGTCTTGCCTTATAAGCGTGGTTTGATTAATAAATAATTAAAATATTATATTTATTTATAAAATTATTTTTTCACTATTTGTATTTTTTTTTTTTTTTTGGTTTGGTTATATTAAAAAATTATATTTTCCTGTACTATTACTGCACTTCTACGAAAATCGACATCCTCTGTGGAATGCAATCCATGGTGGAGGGTATATAAAAAAATTATATTTTCCTGTACTATTACTGCACTTCTACGAAAATCGACATCCTCTGTGGAATGCAATCCATGGTGGAGGGTCTATAAAGTTCGGCCCGGCCGAACTTAACGCCGTTTTTACTTGTTTTACTTTTCACTTGCTTAGCAGGTTAATACGTCCCGTTTGTGTGGAAGATGTACAAATTATCGACTGCGCCCTTAAATTGCTTATTTAGTTTCGGATATTCGAAAAGTTTACGGGATATCAATATGCTTAAAACAATTTTTTTTGTTTGTTTATTTTGGCTTATTAATATATACAATGATGTTGTTACTATAAATAAACGAAAAAAGATTATAATAATTACATACAAATAATACATAGCCCTATAATCGGGAACTCAAGTACATTTAATATTATGACTTACATATTGTTTATTGAAATTTTAATATTATTCATAATTAGTCTTTATCCTAAGGATTTAAATACTATGTAATGAAAAATTTACAAAAACATTACTATGCTTAAAACTATTTATTATATATATTTATTAAATATACAAAATATTTAATAATTACACATCAATATACTCAGAAAATCCTTGTAAATCCTCGAAATATTTTGTAAAATCATTTAATTTTTTCTTGCCTTTTGACTATAAAAATATTGCAAGCGTTAGAGACACTCCGTCCTTAAAATGATGAAAATAAATTAAATTCATTGTTGGTGTAAGTTCACGTTTTAAACCTAAGTGTACTTTCATGGTCTGGATTGTGCCAATTTTAAAACTATTAAACACATGGGTTTTGAAAATTAAACACCTATCTCATC